>JABCRI010000449.1:0-122405 GCA_015143295.1 Tetracentron sinense | reverse complement strand
TCCTCGAGCCAGATGGCTCTTGCTCAAGCGAGAATCATCCTGTAAGTGTCCTAGATGCCCAAAACCACTGGATGAACTAAGGTTAATTTTTTTAACCATAGTTAGACTTGCAATTCCCTTTGCTCTTAGCATGAGCTAAAATTGTTTGTGTTCTCTGAAATGAACCTAAACTATCATAGAAGCCAGAATACAAAAAAAAATCAAAAACACTCAAAAATACAAATTTGCAATCAATCAACTTAGCACTACATTTCAATAGAACTACACTGGTCTGATCCTGCCAAATCAGGTATGTAGGCAACCCTAAATGGGTCCAACTTCCCCCTAGGATAGTTTCCCTTCCTTTCTCAATTTGACATTCAATTAGCATAGTCCAAATAGCATTGTAAATTCTTTTGAAATTCACTTTCAATTGGCTTAGACTTAAGAAGCAAGTTACCATCTTCGGATGGGTCCCTGGGTGCCTAACACCTTCCTCAAGACTTGAGCAAATCTCTTACTTAGATCCCCAACTAGACTATAGGACCTTATCCATTTTATTCAGGATCCTAGTTTCCCATAAAATAAATAGGTGGTGACTCTCAAAAAGGCGTTTAGCTTTGATCCTCCATGTGGCCCAACCCGGAAGGAAAGGCAATAAATTTCAGCGCTCACAGCTAACTACTCTCCTACTTTCATCCAAAATGTTGGAACCATAATGCATGTCGATCAGACTAAACTACAAACTGAGTAATAGAATAAACATAATAGGAAGACACATTTGCACTTTTTCATTGGAATGCAACTCCAGGGTAAGTACCATCAATCATATATCAATAACAATGAGAAAATATAGGCATCAGACACCACTAAAACCAAAGAAAATTATGTAAACCATCAACCCAATTATAAATGGCATCTCCTATTCTCATTCTGTGGAAGAAGTAAACCACTAAGTAGCACAAACACTTAAATATCAAATTCAGTTGCGTGACTTGCATCCAGTAACTATCAATAGATTACAATTATTGGCACAACTCAGCTAAAATTTTATATATCTAAATGTATTTATATATATATAAAGAGAGAGAGGGAGAGAGAGTAATGATTTGAGGACCGCGAGGTCCTCTTACTAGCCGACCACCCAATCAAATTTCAAAAAGAAAAAAATAACTCTTAAGTGTTAAAATTTCTTAACCCCTGTTAAGAACACGGCGTCGCCTTCCAATTGGAAGCTCCTCTAACAAGCTGACTGTGTAATGAATTTGGTAACCTTCACCAAACTTTTTTACCCTATTGTATTGAATATCACTCTATTAAATATAAGGACAATTTGATATTTTCATAAGGGGCAACTCATTGAATAGAAGAAAAGAAGTACAAGAAAGTCAAACTCTACTGCCTTTAATGATTATTGGTCTCATGTGAAAAGATTAACTACCATTCACTTTAGTAAATTTCATAATTTAATATCGAGATTAAATAAAAAATAAAAAAATTGCCAATTTTACTGGTTACCAAGTTCACTAGCCTTTGCGAAAGTTACGAAGTTCACGAGTCTTGGTGGAGCTTAACATTCGCCATGTGTGTGTGTGTATATATATATATATATATAAGAAAAATCAAAATCAAATAACAATAATAACATAAAAAAACCAAAATCAAACCCTCACCGGAGCAATACGAGATTCAAGGGCTGGGTGAGCACCAGACGGAGGCTCCGGCAGGGGAGGAGGTCGATTAGCCTTGTTTGCCGTCTTCATTAGTTTCTTCCAGGACACTGTGGTGGTCTCGCCGGGTCTGAGCTCGACTGTGAACCTCTGCCTCTCATTCGACAAAGGTGAAAGAATCCTCAAAGAGCTCTCCTCACCACCACCACCGCCTTTCTCCTCCATGGAATCGTACGGATTCTGAATTCTAGGGCATTCAAATCGAATTGTCAGGAAACAATATTGGAGCAGTAGCGGAAGGACTGTAATTTTTAGGGCGAATGATGGGAAGGGAGAGAGGGAGAGAGCACTGCATTGAGAAATCCAATTAATCGCGCTCGGAAATTCATACCCATACCAGAGAGAGAGATGAAATAGACGACTGCAGCTTCTCTCTCTCTCTCCCGCTCCTCATGCCCTGCGCGGGAATGCGGGATACTAACGTCTTCTCAGTCATAACCGCACAACCAAAAGAGATCGAATCACAGCCAATCGCGATTGAATTGAGAGAGAGTTCAATTGCACCCGCAGGTCAACACGTGTCTCTGTTCACCCTATCAACTGTGGTTAAGATTTACTAACCCTTAGGGTTTAATAATCTAACCTTGGTTTTTAGAAAAAATTATTTTAAAACTTTTAACTTTGGTTAGAACCTTTCACCTTAGAGTTAATATTTTTTTAATTATTTTTTTAAAACCAATGTTAGATTGTTGAACTTTAAGGGCCAATGAATCTTACCATAGTTAATAGGGGTGAACAGGGACACATGTTCAACTGTGAGTACGATTGAACTCTCCCCCAATTCAATCACGACTAGTAAAAAATCTGTGCGATGCATGGATATATTAAAGAAGTTAAAATTATTGTACATGACAATATTATTTTAAGTAATATTATGTTTTTTAGTTCATTAATATGAAATACAGTAAATGCCAAGATATTGAAATATTTTGGCCCAACCTTTAGTTGATTAAATGTTTCGTATTTATCAATTGCAAGACTCCCAAAAGCCAAGGATGTACATATCACATCACACTAGTAAACTGTCTCTCTCCATCTCCTCTATAAAAGCTAAAAAAAAAAAATAGAAAACTATTTCGTTCATCTCAATCAATCTCAATATAAAAGATAAATTTTTTTTTTAGTATTATAAAATAAAAATTATCAAAGCCAAGCAACATTGGTGGTTTACATATCCACTTAAAATTCTCTACGGAGTCCTGTTGCAACACAAAAGCCTTCTTTTAACTATGGTTAATAACTTTAACGGTTAAAAAAAATATTTAATCAATATATTTACAAAAAAAAACCAAAGTAAGGTTGAACACTAGTGAATCTTAATCACAATTAGGGTATCAAAAGGGATAACTTGTGGGACGTACCCCGTACTTCTTTTTCTCCTTTTTTTTGGTAAACTCAATCATACCACAAGGCAATGACAGAAGGCAAATACAAGGAAAGACTCACACCACCCATGTATAACCACACACAGCATGCAAAATCACACACACATGCAGCCCAACCTAGCAGATTTCAAGTTTTAGCGGCATTGGTGGTTTACATATCAATTTAAATTCTCTAAGGAGTCCGGTTGCAATACAAAAGCCTTCTTTTAACTATGGTTATTAACTTTAACCTTAAAAATAATATTTATTTAATATATTAAAAAAAAAAAAGTAAGTTGGTTGAACCCTAGGGAATCTTAACCACAATTAAAGGGTATCAAAAGGGATAACTTGTGGGACATAACCGGACTACTTAGAGTTGGGTAGCAAATTTCAAGTCTTACAGATCAGGTCAATAGAATGAGTTCAGTTATTTAAGGAAGCAATGCAACTTAAAATTGGATTTTGCTAGCCAAACTCTCCTCATAGTTGGATGAAAAGATACATAGCGACATAAAAACCTTAATAATTTCTCAAAACCTTCGGTTGCGCTACTGCTGCGGTTGTTGAGGTAGAAATGTAGATTATATTTCGGTAACTCTCGAAACAGGTAATAAAATAGAGGAATTATATACTAAATACGATAGAAATAGGATGCCTAGGTGGCATCCTCTTTGATCTCCATTTGAAGATTTGTGATGTCACATCATCACATAGTGGGAGCCATAAATACCATCTCTTAACTTCTCAATTTTTCTTCCCATTATTAGCTCTCTCCCATTCCCCCACAGATTCTAAATCTCAACTCCACTTAAGTGAGACCGATAAATACCCTCTCTTAACTACCCTTTTTATCACTAATCATTATAATTATTTTTTTTTGTTATTATTAATAGCTAGTTTTTTTATATTTTATTTTTTTCTTGATTGTTTTTTAAGTATTTTTTTTTTTTAATGTTTTTTTTATTCACACACTCGTGCATCGTATGGGGTATCCGCTAGTAACATCTAAGATCATAGACGAAATCTGTCAAGCATCAAACCAAATATAAAAAAAAAAAATCATCAATGAACTCTTCAAAAAATCTTAAACTAAATAAATTTCAAGAATCTATCCATCATAAAACAAAAATTATAGATTAAAGTCATGATGTAGTCATTAAAGTACATTCCCTGAACAAATCCAGTCGTTACAAAGTTAATGGGCCACCTGTGAGATCTAATGGCAATATGGTCTTTCAGTATCAGAAATCCCCACATGCCATAAGGATGTTGTCACCACACCCTTTTGTTATTGAGATTAAGATGGATGAAGTAGTAAATACTTCGACACCAACCCCATGCTTTTTTGGTGTCACAGCCCAATGCATTCTCAAGCACTGCAACTCCACTTCCAGTTGTTGATCACCCTATATCTTTTATTGCCACTGGAATCCTTGTATACCCATAATTCTCTATTGCAGATACAAAAGAAATCTATGGTTGCATCCAAGAGATTACTGTATATGAGACTAGATAAATTTTAGGGTTCTAATCCATTGATAATTTATTATTCTCTATGAGAGATATATTTATACAAGTATATAAGAGTGTAGAGCAAGCAACCTTTACAGACAAGTAATTATAATGAAGGAAATTACTAATCACAGAATTTCTAATTACAAAATTAATATCCAGCTAATAGCTGTCTTAACACTCCCCCTCAAGTTGGTGCATAGATGTGCTCATGCCCAACTTGTCGACATGGCTATGGAACACTTGACTTGACACCGCCTTAGTGAGTACGTCCACAAGCTGATCTTCCGATAGAACATGAGGAACTTCAATGAACTTTGCTTCCAACTTCTCCTTAATAAAGTGTTTATCCACCTAAACATATTTAGCCCGATCATGTTGAACTGAATTGTGAGCAATATCGCATGCTGCCTTGTTATCACAGTATAACCTCATTGGATCTGGTCGGCTCAATTTGTAAATCTTGCATTAAATTTCTGATCCACAGTAACTCGCATACACCTTTAGCCATTCCCCTGTATTCGGCTTCAGCACTAGATCTAGCTACTACTTCCTGTTTTTTACTTCGCCAAGTAACTAGATTCCCTCCTACAAATGTGAAATATCCGGACGTAGAACGTCTATCATCTATTAACCCAGCCCAATCAGCATCGATGTAACCTTCAATGTCCAAATTGTCTACTTTTGTAAACATAATTCCCTTTCCAAGGGATGACTTCAAGTACCGCAATATACGAACTACAACATTCATATGTTCCTCACTAGTGGAGTGCATGAATTGACTGACGACACTTAGCACATAAGCCAAATCGAGTCTAGTATGTGCGAGATACATCAATCTTTCCACTAGTCTCTGGTAGCATTCCTTGTTGGCGGGAACTTAATTCGGATGCAAACCCAGTTTCAGATTTTCTTTCATAGGAGTGTTAATCGGGCTACAAGTTGTCATACCAGTTTCCTTCGACAAATCTAAGGCATTTTTTCGTTGGGAAAGAAAAATACTTTTCTTTGACCTTAAAACTTCAATTCCTAAAAAATACTTCAATGGACCAAGATCTTTCATTTCGAACTCATGGGCAATGTGATCCTGTAATGTTTTTTTCTCTTCCAGATCATTCCCGGTCACTACCATATCATCAACGTACACAATAAGAGCAATGATCTTTTCTTGATTATTCTTTAAGAAGAGAGTGTGATCCGAGTTACTTTGTCTATATCCAAATGCCTTTATAGTATTCGTGAACTTTCCAAACCACACTTTAGGGGATTGCTTCAAGCCATATAGGGACTTCCTCAGCCTACACATCTGTTTGGTTTTTTTAGTCCGCATATTACATCTAGGAGGCAACTCCATATATACTTCTTCTTTGAGATCTCCATACAAGAATGCATTCTTCACATCAAACTGGTTTAGGCCAATCAAGATTCGTAGCTAGAGATAACATAATACAAACTGTGTTAATTTTGGTAACTGGTGCAAATTTCTCTTCATGGTCAATTCCATACATTTGTGTGTACCATTTGGCAACAAGTCTGGCTTTGAATTATTCAATAATTCCATCGGCTTTATGTTTAATGGTGTAGACCCACCTGCATCTAACGAGTTTCTTCTCATCAGGTAACTCAACAATTTCTCACATTGAGTTCTTTTGGAGAGCTTTCATTTCTTCATTCATTGCTTCCTTCCACCTGGGATAACTCAAAGTATCCTACATACTACTAGGAATAGACACAACAGATAATTGATTCACAAATGATTCACATTCCCTTGACAGTCTATGGTAAGATACAAAGTTACTCAAGAGATACTTAGCTTTGGAACTAAGAACAGGTTCATAGGTTACTCTAGATATTCCTCTAGTGACTCAATCAGGTAGCAATTTTATGTGGGGTTCAGAACTCACCTAGGGCTTAGGAGTGTATTCGGCTTCGGCTTCGGCTTCAGAGAGCAATTGGTTAAATGGTACAGATTGCAGGAGGGGCTGGCCCATGTGACAATGGAGATACTGGCGTTACTAGGTCCACAAGTTGCTCGGTTGAAGTTGATTCCATCAGATCCCGACAAATTTCCTCTTCTGGGCATTCACCATTTATATCCAAGGTGTCCAGAGAATGATTCAGAGTCTGCACTTCATTGTTACTCTCCTCCTAAAGTGGAGACTCGGGGGCAAAGTAATACATTTCATTCTCATGAAAGGTAACATCAAGAGTGACATGTATCTTCTGAGAGAGGGGTAATAACACTGATAACCTTTCTGATGCGACGCATAGCCAACAAAGACACACTAGAGAGCTCGGGGTTCCAACTTACTTCGCAAGAGTTTTTGGAGATGTACAAATGCTACACACCCAAATACTTTAGGTGGAAAATTCGGCATAGTAGGAACACTTATAGCCGCATGTAAGGTATTACAGGGGGTCTGAAATTGTATTGAACTGGAAGGTACACGGTTGATGAGGTAGGCCGCAGTAGTGACAGCTTCACCCCAGTAGTTGGTGGGCATGTGGGCCCCAAACAAGGAAGCACGAACAACCTCAAGAAGATGACGGTTCTTGCACTTTGCAACCCTGTTTTGTTTAGGGGAGTAGGGGCAAGTCGTCTGATGAGCAATGTCATGTAAATGCAAATATTGTTTCAAGTTTTGATTAACGAACTCTCCACCATTGTCAGTGCGAATAGCCTGTATATGAGATTGATACTAAGTGACTATTATCCTATGAAATTGCTGAAAAAGAGAGCTGACTTTATTTTTTGATTTCATTAAACAGACCCAAGTCATACGAGTACAATCATCAAAAAATGAAACAAACCAACGTGCACCGCTCAAAGAAGGAATCTTTGCTGGACCCTAGACATCAGAATGAATAACCATAAATGATACTAGACTTTTATTCATACTTATTGGAAAGAAAACACGATGACTCTTAGGCAGTTCACAAATATCACACTTGAAATCAGAAATATTCAACTGACAAAACAACTTCGGAAACAATTTTTTTAAATAACCAAAAGAGGCATGGCCTAAGCGCTGATGCCACAACCAAATTTCTAAATTATGTAGATGCGTCGACCTATCAACCGAGAAAGCTTGAGCCAACTGATTCAAACTTGTTGGTGTCAGATCAAGATGATAGAGCTTTCCCCTTCTAGTACCATAACCAATTGTCCTCTGAGTCCGGATATCCTTAAAAACACAGAGGTTAGGCCAAAAAATCACAATACAATGTAGAGCATAGGTTATTTGAGCAACAGACAATATGTTATAGTTGAGGGAGGAACAACCATAACGGAGTTCAAATTTAAATTCTTAGTCAATGTAATTGAACCTTGTACAACCACATTTAAAGGGTATCAAAAGGGATAACTTGTGGGACATAACCAGACTACTTGGAGTTGGGTAGCAGATTTCAAGTCTTACATATCAGGTCAATGGAATGAGTTCAGTTATTTAAGGAAGCAATGCAACTTAAAATTGGATTTTGCTAGCCAAACTCTCCTCATAGCTGGATGAAAAGATACCCAGCGACATAAAAACCTTAATAATTTCTTGTTGGAGAGGAGAGGAGATTTGTTCCTATCGTGGGTGTACATTGTTGACCACGATTAGAAGTTTCTTTATATGGAACTCCCTATTTTAGTAGTTGCTTAATATAGGGCTCTAGCTTCCTAATTATTGGATTCTCTATGTAACCTATTATTCTTCTTCTCTGTGTTCTCCATTGAGACATAATGAATAGATTGATCCCTCCTCTCTTCTCGTGCACGTAGGCTACTATGCCGAAGCACATAAATCCTTTGTGCTCTGTTTTATTAATTCTTTATGGTATCAGAGCGGGTTGCTCTAGTTTTCTGTATTGAGTAATACGTGAAATCTCTGTCGGTGAAATCGGCGAAATCAAGAGGGTTTCAATAGATCTGTTAGAAGGGTTTCAATAGATCTGTTAGTTGTATCGATCTACGAAACTCTAGGAGCCAAAAGAAATCCCAGCGTGCCCAAATTCAAGATCGGTACGTTGAAAAAGAGACTTGGTATCATCCGGAGTGTTGATTTGGTGTCTCGATCTTCAAAACCAAAGAGATCCCGAATTGTTTTTTCAAAAGGCAAGTAAATACATGCTGCTTTTTGGATTTTTTGGGTGTTTAAAAAAAGCAAAGTGTAGCTTTTTGGATTTTTTGAGCGTTTCAAAAAGCAAAGTGAAGACACTTTTTGGGTTTTGTTGAAAGTGATGCATTTGGATTTTTTTTTTCTGGGTGTTCCAAAAAAAATCAAGCCAGGACATGTTTTTGGTGCTTGAAAGTGACGATTTTTTATTCTTTTTCTCAAGAAAAAAAAAGTGGTTTTTTCTCTTAGTTGTAATTGTCTTATTCTTGTGGTGGATTAATGGCGGAAACCGATGGTAATCCTAGTTGGAAACTATCAACAGTTCTCTTGAATGGTATTAACTATATCTATTGGTCCCAATCTGTAACCTTGTCTCTTGGTGGTAAGAAAAAGTTGAGTTTTATCAATGACAAGATTGCTTGCCCCGCAGCTACTGATTCAAAATCTGAAGAATGGATCTCTAATGATCAACTTGTTAGATCTTGGCTTCTTAATTTGATGGAATCCCAAATTGCTGAAATTTTTACATTCTCCGAATCAAAGGAATTATGGGACTCAGTTGAAGATCTATACGGTAATCAAAATAATGTTGCTCGTATTTTTGAACTCAAGCAGGAGATTGCGGCAGTAGATCAAGGTGATAAGACATTCATTGCACATCTTGGTAATCTTAAAAACATGTGGGACGAACTAGACATGTATCGTCCACACACTACGGATGCGAAGATTTTTCTAAAAAGAGCTAAAGAAGATAAGATTTTTTCTCTGCTTAATAGCCTAAAGCCGGAATATGAAAATCTCAGGAGCAATATTCTCATGAATTCCACTCTCTCTTCTCTGTCCAGTGTTTGTTCTACTGTTCAATGAGAAGAGACTCGTAAAAAGGCTATGAATAGTAACTTGAAATTGTCATCTGAGAAAATTAAATATAGTGCTCTTCTGGCCGAGAAAGATGAAAATAAAGGACCTTCTAGTAATGGAAAAGAAAAAAATTATCGAAATACGGGCATGCGAGAGACTTATCATTGTGATCATTCTGGAAAAAAGGGGCACACCAAGGACGTGGATTATTGATTCCGGAACCACTAACCATATGGCCAATGATTCCAAGTATTTGCATAATTTCACTAGTAGTTTTGAAAAACATGCTATCTCAGTTGCTAATGGAACCACGGTTCTAGTTTTAGGATTCGGAAAAATTAATTTTTTCCCTGGTTTTCCTAGTTCGAATGCTCTTTTTGTTCCTTCGTTTCCTGCACAACTTCTTTCAGTTGGACAAATTATTAACTCCCTGAACTGTAATTTTATTTTCTCCCTTACTACTATTACATTTTAGGATCGAATGTCGGGGAAGAAGATTGGTGAAGGAGTTTACTCTCATGGTTTTTATTTGCTCAAAATATTTGGTACAACATGTCATACTAGTGGTTTGTTAGAAGATCGTATTTTGCATCAACAACTTGGACATCCCTCCAACCACATTTTATCATGTCTTTTTCCTTCATTTTCTATTGATTCTACCGTGTGTGATGTTTGCCAATTTTCAAAGCAAACTTGTTTACCGTTTGTTAATTCAGAGTCTATGACTGTTGCACCTTTTGAGTTAAATCATTCTGATTTATGGGGTCCTGCACCTATTGATTCTTATGATGGTTACAAGTATTTTATGTTATTTATTAATGATCACTCTCATGCTACATGGCTATACTTGTTAAAATTTAAAATCGAGGTGTGCTATGTTTTTAAGGATTTTCATAATATGGTTATTAACCAATTTGGTGCTAAAATTAAAAAATTTCGCTCTGACAATGGTTCTGAATATGTGAAATGTCCTTTACTAGATTATTTTCGCAGCCAAGGCATTATCCATCAAACTAGTTGTGTGGGTACACCGCAACAGAATGGGGTTTCAGAGAGGAAAAATCGACATGTCTTACAAACTACCAGAGCTCTAATGTTTCAGATGAATGTTCCAAAACAATATTGGTCCCATGGCGTTTTGGCTGCAGTTTATCTCATCAATCGACTTCCCAATCGTGTTATTAGTTTCAAATCACCTTTGGAGGTCCTGTTAAATCGCAAGCCTGACATCTCTCATCTTCGGATTTTTGGTTGTGTCTGTTATGTACATCAACAGGCTATTTATCGTGATAAATTGGATGCTCGTGCCACTTGGTGTGTATTTTTTGGGTATTCTTCTACAAAAAAAGGGTACAAATGCTATGATCCAACTTCACGTAAATTTTTTATTTCTCGTGATGTTCGTTTTGACGAGGCCAAGCCTTTCTTTCAAGCTTCCAACAAGTATGAGAATCAACCTCAGGGGAAGTATTTATCAGATTTTGTACCACTTCCAACAATTAGTGTCATTCTGACAGTGAATGAAGATCTGGAACCAGAACACGAACAAGCTGTAATTGAGACTCAGGTAACTCATGCTTCCGAAAATACTTTGACTGTTGCGCCATTTCCTACGGTACCAGTTGACATCGCTCCATCTAATCAAGCTCCTCTTGATGCAGTTCCACGACGAGAGTCACATCCTCCAGTAAAGATGAAAGACTTCTTTACCTATCATGCAACATCCTACCCCATACAGGCTCATGTGACATATGATAATGTGACTCAATCTCATGCGGTCCCTTTTAAGCACTATATCTAATGATCAAGAACCAAAGAATTTTCGAGAAGCCAATTCAGAACTTGTTTGGAAACAAGCTATGAAAGAAGAACTCCAAGCTCTTGATGAGAATAAAACTTGGACTATTATCAAGTTACCACCGGGAAAGAAAACCGTGGGGTGTCGTTGGGTATACAAGATCAAGTATAACAATGACAGTACCGTTGCTCGGCATAAGGCAAGGTTGGTTGCTAGAGGATTTACTCAGACCTATAGAGTAGACTACAAAGAAACCTTTGCACCAATTGCTAAGATGAACACATTCCGAGTCTTACTATCTCTAGCTGTAAACTAAGACTAGAAATTATTCCAGATGGACGTAAAGAATGCTTTCTTACACGGTGATCTAGAAGAGGAGGTGTATATGAGTATTCCTCCAGGACATCGACAAGAATCTCATTGTGATCTAGCATGTAAGTTAAACAAGGCTATCTACGGACTCAAGCAATCACCACGGGCTTGGTATGCTAAACTCAGTCATGTACTGACAAATAATGGGCTTAAAATAAGTAGTGCATATCCTTCATTGTTCGTTAAGAGAGGTATTTCTGATACCACTATTGTGTTGGTATACGTTGATGACATCGTAGTTACTGGTGATGATCAAGGTGAAATCTCAAAACTTAAGGCTCTTCTTCACAAAAAGTTTGCTATTAAAGATTTGAGAATTTTAAAATATTTTTTGGGATTAGAGGTTGCCTATTCATAAAAGGGCATATTTCTTAATCAACAAAAATATTTGTTGGATTTACTTTAGGAAAAATGCAAAATGGGAGTGAAACCGGCTAACACTCCTACTGAGAGTGGAGGTAAACTTGATTTGGATATTGGTGAATTATTATCAGATATTGGTCAGTTTTAGAGATTAGTTGGTAGACTAATCTATCTCACAATTACTCGCCCTAATATCTCCTATGCAGTGACCTTGGCCAGTCGATTTATGCATGCTCCAAGAATTCCCCACATGAATGTTGTTACCAGAATATTACAGTATCTGAAAAATTCACCTGGAAGAGGTATATGGATGCAAAAGTGTAAATCCCTAAGTAGGTGTTGGCAAATTCCGTGATCATTAGATAGGTCATGTGAGTCGAGTCGTGTTCAACTTGTCAGAAGAGAAGAGCTAAAGCATCAAGAAGATTGAAGCAAGTGAAGAAAAAGCTCCTACTCTGGATCTAGAAAGGTAATGGACTTAGAGACCCCTACCTAGGTTGGATTTGACTTAGATAACTCTAAACATACCTAGGAGGATAGTTTTAAACCTAACAAAGTTGTTTGATCTTAGTTGAATCAAATAAACATGAAAAGAAATATGGTTTGGAAAAAATTCTGTCTCAACCGATCGCTCGGTGTTGAGACCGATCGATCGGTGGCTATCGACTGGACAAAAAATTTGTATGGGGTATTTTTCCAGAGAGATGATTTTTAACCGATCGATCCGTTTTGGACCGGGTGACCGGTAATGTGCACTGCTCGATCGGTCCCCGTAAAAAGAATTTTTATTTTTCTGGATTCTTTTTTTAAACCCTATATAAACAACTTTTTGGAGACCTAATTCGTATCTTTGTTTATTTTTGAAAGAGTAGAGGTCTGAGAAACTCCTCTAGGGTTTTTCCTCTTGTTCTTATTAGATCTTTGTTTATTTTTGAAAGAGTAAAGGTCTGAGAATCTCCTCTAGGGTTTTTCCTCTTGTTCTTATTAGATCTTTGTTAATCCCTCCTCTTTCTTTGATCCTAGAGAATGCAAGTATAGATCTAAACCTTTGATCTTGCATTGTATGATCTCAGATCTATATGAGATCCCTCTAGGGTTTGAAACTTCCTAAATTGATTCACAACCCTACACCTTGTGTGTGTGTCCGGTGTTTGATCCGGAGCCTTCGTGGAAGGAGATCGATCGTGTCTGATCGTGGTTTTGAAGTAGCTTGAGAAGATTTGGTCGGTGTGGAACCGAAGCTGCTACGGCGGAGATCGAACCTGCTGGTTCGTGGAAATCAAGAGTAAGAGTCTATACCTAGTGTAGAGACCCGAATCTTTTTCATGTTTTTAGTGCATTGCATTAAGGGTATTTTAGTCTTTATAAGGTGTTAAAGTGTGTGTATTTATATCTAAGTATGGTGATGTAAACTAGGCTTAATCAACTTGTAACGGATGGATGTCATAGCACATCCTAAACTTTAGGAACCTCTAGTTTTGGCACCGTTCACGGGAATCGAGTGATTCTTGAACCATTAGAAAGGTGTTGGAACCCTCTTCGAGGTTCATGTTTAGTGTTTTTCCTCATTTTTAGTTTAAGCCAAGTCAATGGTGGGTTTTATTTGATGGAAATGCAGATCAGTCAACTTTGGGGACAATTTAGTTTATAAATTAAGTGGAAATTGGAAATTCTAAAACACCAGAAATGTTCATTTTCGAGAGACGAATCCAACGCAAGTTGAATCGTCAAAATCCGATGAACGAGTAAAAAGTTATGGCCAAAACAGTAAAATGAGTCGAAATAGAGCACCGATCGCTCGGTCAGAACCAGCGATCGATCGGTCCAAAACCGATCGATCGGTATCTATCGACTGGTCCAAAATTTTGTATGGGGAAATTTTCCAGAGAGTGTGTTTTTGACCGATCGCCCGGTCATAAACACCGATCGATCGGTAGGCAACCGATCGCTCGGTCATAACCACCGATCGCTCGGTCCTTCGTGTTTTTGCAGAAATTTAGTAAGGGCTTTTTGGTCTTTTGTTCTCAGACCTTGGGGCTATAAATAGGGGGTCCTACTCGAAATATTAAAATACTCCACCTAGTTCTAACCTAATTTGGCAAAAAGGGGGAGAAACCCTAGGGTTTTGAGAGAGGGTTTTCTTGGAGAAGGAGGAGATTGATAGGGGATTGCAAGAAAAGTTTGGGAAGCTTCTCCAAATCGTCTCGGGCGCGTTTTGAATCCAAGGGAGGGATTCCTAAGGTCGATATACTATCCTAATCAACTCTATTTTAAGGTTTTATGAATGTTGATGTGCTAAGAATTGTAGAAATGGATAGTTGATGCATTTTCCCTAATTTTCTATGAAATAAGCTAATTATGGATGAGAATGTGAATGGAAATATGGATTTGAATGTGGATAGAATGTATGGAGGATGGGAAATGTATGGAGGATGAGATTAATTTGTGGATGTGGATGAATATATGGATTGTATGGATGAATTATGGTTTGATGAATGCTTGAAAATATAGAGGGGAAATGGATTCATATTATGCGTACACAAGGTGTTTGTGAAAATGCTTGAAAGGATAAATGCTATTATACTCTTATGAAATGGTGGTAAATTGATTATGAATTGCGATATGAATTATGATAAGATATGTATATGTGAATGGTTTGTTAAGTATGTCTAATTATTTGCATGGAAATTGATAGTCGGGAAGGTAAGAACTTAGAGGAACATCTCTCAAACCGGGAATTCTCTAACTATTTGGTATGGGACAGTATAGTGGAGTTTCCATGGTGGGAGGTCGGAATCTAAGCAATTACCAACTCGAATGTTAATTTCGACACTTAAGCACATATGCACGAGTATGTTAAGATAAGAGCCTCACAAGTCACACATGTGGACCACAAGCATGAGCATGGCATATGTATGACATTCTGAATAAGCATAAGCATGACATGGTCTGTATCCTCCAAGAACGGCATGTCAACCTGATTCTAAGACATGGTCCATATCCTCCAAGAACGGCATATCAACTACATGATTTCTAAGGCATGGTCCGTATCCGCCAAGAACGGCATGTCTCATCCTTGTATGATCTGAATAAGTGCATAAGCATAAGCATCTCACAAGCACGTGGTCTTGTAAGCATAAGTATCTCATAAGTGTATGGTTTTCTAAGTCTAAGATTCTCACAAGTACACGAGTCAAGGTGATGATATGATGTATATGCGCACACGTTCTTCCGCACTCTGATTATGTTGTTATGCTATTGGATATGTTTCTGACTAAGTGCAGGTATATCATTATTGTTGGTTGGATTTTATATACACTGAGTACCTTTGTACTCAGCCGGACTTTGTCTTGGCAGGTTTAGAGCAGGAGTAGACGGCGGAGCCGTGGGTTGAGGAGACTTACCTCGAGGAAGGAGGTGAAGGTGAGCCTTCTGAGGAGGGAGCCGGAGACTTGGGCGGCTACACTTCTTAGTTTACATTTCTTTTCATTGAGAGAGTTTTGTATTTGACTTTTAGAGGATGTTGCTCAGTAGACTTCTTATTAGTTGTGTATCAGACTTGTTGGTTCATTGTGAGTTGTATATATAGACCTTAGACTTGTGCAGGTTGGTTTGGGTTTATATATATCGGAATTTTATTACTCTCATTTTTGGAGACTCGTGTAATAGCCTTGTATGCTTGATTTTAAGCAGGTTAAGTGAAGGTGATGATTCCAAAGTCCTATTTTAGCCTTAGTAGGATTTTGGGGTCGTTACAGAGGTGGTATCAGAGCTCAAGGCATTAGGTTCCCTTGGGCTAAGTTGTCCTCTTAGTAGGAGTCATGTTATGTCACTCCAGGTCTGACACCAGAGGATATCAATCTGTGCTCAAGGCATTAGAGTCCTTAGGGCTAAGGTATTAAGTGTAAGGTATAGGAAGATGTGAACTTTAGGGAAGCAACATCAAGTTCAGGACTTTAAAATTGTTGAGGATTGAGTTTTGATTAAGCGTAGACTTAGGAATTTATGTGAGTGTTTTCTAAATAAGTTGTTTTCTTCTTCTCAGGACTGTAAGCATGAGAAGGGGTGGAAGAAACCATAGGAATGGAGGAGGCAGTGTGACAGATGGGGATTCCCCAGATGGTGCTTCCCAAGCCAATGTGAGTCGGGCTATGGAAGCTATTGCTGCAGCCATGGAGAGGCAGGCTGAAATTATGGCTCAGCAAACTGCGCTGCTAGCTGCAGGTCAAGCTAGGCAAGAGAGGGCGGTTGATGTTCACCCACCCCGGCATAACGGAGTGGAAGCTTTTAGGAGGATGAGTCCTCCAGCCTTCTATGGTAGTACGGATCCCTCAGTTGCTGAATTATGGATCATGCAATTAGAGAAGATTTTCACCGTGCTTGAGGCTACCGATGAGCAGAGGGTGAAATGGGCCTCCTTCGTCATGGAAGGCGAGGCTGAACATTGGTGGAGGGCCGCATCTAGGCAGAGGAATGAGGTGCGAGCCGGACAAGAGTGGACTTGGGGAGAGTTCCTCGACATCTTCTATGAGAGATACTTCCCGGTGTTTGTGAGAGATCAGAAGGAGATTGAATTCTCTACCTTGGAGCAAGGAAGGATGTCAGTGGCCGAGTATGAGGCCAAGTTTGTAGAGCTTTCTAGGTTCGCTCCTCACTTGATTGCTACGGAGAGAATGAAGGCAAAGAGGTTTGAGCGAGGTTTGAAGGATTTTATTCGGGAGAAAGTTTCGATACTTCAGCTCGAGACTTGTAGGGAAGTGTACCAACGTGCTTTGATAGCTGAGAAGAATTCAGAAGAATTGTTGAAGAAGAGGAAGAAGTTGCAAGCAGGAAGGTTTGGTCCTCAGGACAAGAGGCCAAGGGTGTCGGGTCCTATGCCGATTGTTAGGCCTACCCCTTATCAGAGGCCGACTCAGGTAGCCCCACGAGCAGCTCAGGTGGCTCCGCCTACTACTGGCATTCAGCTGTTTGATGCATGCCGCCAGTGCGGAAAGAGGCACAGAGTAGGAGAGTGTAGGGCAATTACTGGAGGTTGTTTCCATTGTGGAGAGGTCTCACACCGGATCCGAGATTGCCCACTCCGCATTCAACAGGGGATTCAGTCGACTCAGCCACAGGGAGTCAGGCCCCCAGGTAGGCAGTCCACACAGCAGAGGCCACCACAGGGTCCTAGACCTCAGCAGCCTCACCAGCCAGCTCAGGGTCGAGTGTTTGCTACCTCAGAGCGGGATGCACAAGCGTCCGACGACGTTGTGCAGGGTACGTTTAATTGTGTTTTAGTCAATTAAAATATTATTTTGATGCTATGTGTGTGATATTAAATGTTATCTGGTATGATGTATGATGCATGTATGTATTCATGATTTGACAAATTGGCTTTGTGTATTAATTCAGGCTCATTGTTGATAAATGATTTCTTCGCTCATGTTTTGATCGATACTGGTTCCACTCACTCTTTCGTCACACCTAGTTTTGCACGAGAGCTTCCGATGGAGCCAAGTCTGTTAAATCGTGAATTGTCTATCGCTACTCCTGTTGGTACTTCAGTTATTACTGATAAGGTCTATCGAGCTTGTGATATTCGTGTAGGCCAGAGAGAGATGCCAGCTGATCTGATTGTCCTTGAGTTCCAAGACTTTGACGTCATTTTAGGCATGGATTGGCTTTCCAAATACCATGGGCATGTTGACTGTTTTGGGAAGGTAGTCAACTTTAGACCAATCAGTGAGCCCTCTTTTCGTTTCCAAGGGTTGAAGAAGAAGGACTTAGCTCGTTTCGCGGCATTGAGTCTTACTACCTCGGAAGCGCCAGATTCCTCGAGTATTCCAGTTGTAGAGGAATATATGGATGTCTTTCCCAATGACTTACCGGGTTTGCCGCCAGATAGAGAAGTAGAGTTTGCAATTGAGTTGGCTCCGGGTACGGCACCCATCTCTAAAGCGCCATATAGGATGGCTCCAGCAGAGTTGAAAGAGCTTAAGGGGCAGATTGACGAATTGCTTGGTCTTGGATTTATCCGCCCAAGTGTATCACCTTGGGGAGCTCCTGTTTTGTTTGTGAAGAAGAAGGATGGTTCGATGAGGATGTGCATCGACTATCGGCAACTGAACAAGGTCACTATCAAGAACAAATATCCTTTGCCTAGGATCGACGACTTGTTTGATCAGTTGCAAGGAGCTAAGTATTTCTCCAAGATCGACTTAAGGTCAGGCTACCATCAGCTGAAGATAAAGGCGGAAGATGTGCCTAAGTCTGCTTTCAGGACCAGATATGGGCATTTTGAATTCCTAGTCATGCCGTTCGGTTTGACAAATGCTCCGACAGCATTCATGGATCTCATGAACAGGATTTTCAAGCCGACTCTGGACCGCTTTGTGATCGTGTTTGTGGATGACATTTTAGTGTACTCCAGGACACAGAAGGAGCATGAGATGCATCTCAGGATCACCCTGAAGATACTGCGTGAGCATAAGTTATATGCTAAGCTTAGCAAGTGCGAGTTTTGGCTAGAAAAAGTAGCATTTCTAGGCCATGTGATGTCAGAAGAGGGGATTTCAGTTGACCCTGCTAAGATAGAAGCAGTGGAAGGATGGGGGAGACCTAAGAGTGTTACAGAGGTTCGAAGTTTCTTGGGCCTAGCTGGATATTATCGAAGATTTATAGAAGGATTTTCCAGTTTGGCAGCTCCGCTTACTCATCTAACTCGAAAGAACGCTAGATTCGAGTGGAATGAGAAATGTGAGAAGAGTTTTCTTGAGTTGAAGAAGCGTCTCACCACCGCTCCGATCTTGACTGTCCCATCGGGTAGTGAAGATTTTGTGGTGTATAGTGACGCATCACTCGTTGGGTTAGGTTGTGTTCTTATGCAACACGGGAAGGTGATTGCCTATGCTTCTCGGCAGTTGAAAGACCACGAGAAGAACTATCCTACCCATGATTTGGAGTTAGCAGCCTTGGTTTTTGCTCTTAAGATCTGGAGACACTACTTGTACGGTGCGTAGTTTGAAGTTTTCACCGACCACAAAAGTCTAAAGTATTTATTCTCGCAGAAAGAGCTGAATTTGAGGCAGCGTCGTTGGGTGGAATTCCTCAAGGATTATGATTGTTCTATCCAGTATCACCCGGGGAAAGCGAATGTAGTGGCAGATGCACTAAGTAGGAGACCTACTGGGTTCTTGGCACACTTGATGGTCCAAGAATGGAAGTTACTAGAAGAGGCGTCTAGCCTTGATGCAGGTTTCAGTGTGGGACCTTCTGGAGCCTTGTTGGCTAACATTATGGTCAGGCCAACCTTATTGGACAGGATTAAAGATCTGCAGTGGAATGATGGAGAACTGCACGCTGCCATGAATAAGTCACTGAGCAGCGGGTTTGAGGATTTCTCTTGGAGAGATGGTGGAGTTTGTTTCAAGGATAGACTTTGTGTTCCGGATGATGAAGATTTAAGAAGGGAGATTCTGGATGAAGCACACAAGTCTAAGTACACCGTGCATCCGGGAGGTACTAAGATGTACCAGAACCTTAAGAAGTATTTCTGGTGGAAAGGTATGAAGAAAGATGTGGCTACCTTTGTATCCAAGTGTTTGGTGTGTCAGCAGGTGAAGGCCGAACACAGGAGGCCTGCAGGACTTCTTCAGTCTCTTCCTATTCCCGAGTGGAAGTGGGAAAATATCTCCATGGATTTTGTTGTTGGTTTGCCAAAGACGGCCAAGAACTTTGATGCCATTTGGGTTGTAGTTGACCGATTGACTAAATCAGCTCACTTTATTCCATATCGGACCACTTTCAACTCCAATCAATTGGCTAACCTCTATATCAAAGAGATAGTTCGTTTGCATGGAGTGCCGGTTAGCATTGTTTATGATCAAGATCCGAGATTTACATCCAGATTCTGGAACAGTTTTCAGCAGGCCATGGGTTCCCATTTGGATTTTAGTACGACATTTCATCCGCAGACAGATGGGCAAACTGAAAGAGTGAACCAGATCATAGAGGACATGCTACGAGCTTGCATGCTAGACTTTCAGGGTAGTTGGGTTGATCACTTGCCGTTGGTTGAGTTTGCCTACAACAACAGCTATCAAGCTAGCATTCAGATGGCACCGTTTGAGGCACTTTATGGGAGGAGTTGTCGTTCACCTTTGTGTTGGGACGAAGTTGGTGAGAGGAAGCTTTTGGGTCCCGAGCTCGTTGGTCAGACTGTGGATAGAGTTCAGTTGATCAGGGAGAGGTTGAAAGTGTTGGACATATATGCCCTCGAAAGCCAATAAGAGACTTTTCTATGTTGATTAGACAAACATCATATTCACACAACTAACTATAAAGGGTATTTATATTAATTACTGTCTCATATGATGAAGACATAAAGTTCCATAGGTAACATTGTAGGAAAATCATGCAAAGGTTGCGAGGAGATATGATTTTCCGGTTCCTTGTAAACCTAATATTGTTCGAAGCCTCTAGAGTACTGGTTGGGCGCCGTACTTCATCATGGCTTGCACATGTGTAGTTCTATGAGATAGTGTGATGAATCTCATTCACAGAGAGTGGTGACTCTTGACTAACATGTGAGTATATGTAGCAAGTACATAATACTGAACGGGGTCACTAGTGGATACCCTATGGAATACACTGTTAGATTGTATTAGGGTTATCCATTTGACAAATTGTCCTTAGACCTGAGAGGTTAACATTTTCTCAGACATTTGTCTATATGGCTTTGATGTGCCAATCGGCAATGTCCAATACACAGGACTAACTCCGGGTACGTTGGGTCATGTACACTATGTTTGGAGAAGTGTGTAAACACTCAATAAGGAATCCACAACTCCTTAATTAGAGATAATGATATCAAAGTGATACTTGTTGAACTGAACTGTTAAATCCAGTACTGGTGCTTTTCGGTAAAATAGTCTTTATCGAAGTTGATATTTTTAATATGGAAAAGTATATATAAATATATATGTCAGTTCTTTTCTAATGTTTCTTCAAAAGTGTTTTGGAGGTTCAGTTCAATGAAAAGTAATCATGAGAAAGAGTTCTATTCATAAGTTAGGGACTAAGACAGTGGAATTGTTCCAATCCCGGAAGCTTACATGTGATATCGGAATGTGGAAGGATTTATTTGTAAATATATTGTGAGATGGTACTTACAAGCAATTCTCTAATTTCTGGAGGTTAATCACATTGTGTTAATGGACATTAATTGTGATTGGTGGAAGTCCAGGGACTTAGATAACATTCTATGATCCTAATGGAGTTTTAGGAAAGGTGTTTCCTAGTAACAATGCTTCAACTAAAAAGGTGAAGTACTTGGTCCCACAACCGGAAATATGAGATCCCTTTAGATCCCACACACAAGGACCTTCTTAAAGTATTTAATTTAATTTATAATTAAATTAATTAATTTCTCTAAGTAATCACTATATGGTATAGTGAAGCTCTAAAAGATGGAATCACATTAGATGTGAAAAACCAAATGGGTAGGACCCATTGGGAATTATTATAAAAGAATAATTCAAGTGACCAAGAGGGTTTTGGAAACCCTTTAGGCGTGTAGGGTGGGACCCACCTAGGGTGGGACGCCCACTTCAAGGAGGAATAATAATTGTTATTATTTTAATTAGTTTCTAATTAATTAACACCTTATTGGATAAGGTTAGTTAGTTAGTTAGTTAGTTACTAATTAAAGATTCCCTAATTGTTAGGGATTCCATTAGTTAGTTACTAATTCAAGATTCCTTATTGGATAAGGATAAGATTAGTTACTAATGGATAAGATTGGTTTCTTTTAAGATTAATCCTAATTGGATTAGGAGAATAATCAATAAAGGAAACTATTGAGGAATCCTAATTGGATTAGGATAAGGTTAATGAATTATAATTGGATTACAATTCAAACAACCAAGATGGAACTTATATAAAGGATTGGATGCCCAGCCCTTTTATATATATACATAATTCTCCAGAATTTTTTCTTCTCTCCCTCTCCTAAAAACCTCACGCCCTCCCCTCTCTCTCCTTGAGGTGTACGGTCACACCCATCTCTCTCTTCTTTTGTCTTCTTGATTGGATCTTGAGGAAAAGCAAGAATTTATCTTGTTCATCAAGAAAGGTTCTTGATCAATAAAGATTGGATCTTTATTCAAGATTCCTAGAGCTGGAAATTTGGAAGGGCCATTAGCTTCCATTAGAGAAAGCTTTAAAGGAAAAAGAAGGTTCGTGTGAATCGACAGGAGACTTGACACTTGTGAAGTTTTGCGAGTACTATTCTAACGTGGATTTGACTTAACAATTTCAAAGTCGCAAAGGTGAATATTATTCTAACCTTCATTGAATAAAATCAATTAGAATCTTAGTCAGATCTTGGGATTCGATGTATGCCCCCCAAGAACTGTGTTTCTAAAATTAAAAAAAGACATACTTTCAGAAAGCAGCTCAGAGTAGACAGAAGAGCTATGCCGATACTCGGAGGAGAGATCTCGAGTTCCAAGTCGGAGATTTTGTATTTGTAAAGATCTCACCTACGAAGGGGGTGATGAGATTTGGCAAGCGAGGCAAGCTCAGTCCGAGATATATGGGTCCTTTTGAGATCATCACCCGAGTCGGGGAAGTTATTTATCGGGTCACCTTACCACCTCACATGGAAGGTGTGCATAATGTCTTTCACATCTCTATGTTGAGGAAGTACATTGCTGATCCTTCACATGTCATTCATTTGGAACCGTTGGAAATTCGGGAAGATTTGACTCTAGTAGAGCAACCGGCTCGAATTTTGGACCGGAAAGAACAAGTTTTGCGTTCTAAGGTCATTCCTCTTGTACTCTTGCAATGGGAGCATCACTCTAGAGAAGAGGCTACTTGGGAGAGAGAAGCCGAAGTCCGCGAAAAGTACCCACATTTATTCACCTAAGGTATGTAATTTCGAGGACGAAATTCTTTTAAGGGGGGGAGGATGTAGAGACCCGAATCTTTTTCATGTTTTTAGTGCATTGCATTAAGGGTATTTTAGTCTTTATAAGGTGTTAAAGTGTGTGTATTTATATCTAAGTATGGTGATGTAAACTAGACTTAATCAACTTGTAACGGATGGATGTCATAGCACATCCTAAACTTTAGGAACCTCTAGTTTTGGCACCGTTCACGGGAATCGAGTGATTCTTGAACCATTAGAAAGGTGTTGGAACCCTCTTCGAGGTTCATGTTTAGTGTTTTTCCTCATTTTGAGTTTAAGCCAAGTCAATGGTGGGTTTTATTTGATGGAAATGCAGATCAGTCAACTTTGGGGACAATTTAGTTTATAAATTAAGTGGAAATTGGAAATTCTAAAACACCAGAAATGTTCATTTTCGAGAGACGAATCCAACGCAAGTTGAATCGTCAAAATCCGATGAACGAGTAAAAAGTTATGGCCAAAACAGTAAAATGAGTCGAAATAGAGCACCGATCGCTCGGTCAGAACCAGCGATCGATCGGTCCAAAACCGATCGATCGGTATCTATCGACTGGTCCAAAATTTTGTATGGGGAAATTTTCCAGAGAGTGTGTTTTTGACCGATCGCCCGGTCATAAACACCGATCGATCGGTAGGCAACCGATCGCTCGGTCATAACCACCGATCGCTCGGTCCTTCGTGTTTTTGCAGAAATTTAGTAAGGGCTTTTTGGTCTTTTGTTCTCAGACCTTGGGGCTATAAATAGGGGGTCCTACTCGAAATATTAAAATACTCCACCTAGTTCTAACCTAATTTGGCAAAAAGGGGGAGAAACCCTAGGGTTTTGAGAGAGGGTTTTCTTGGAGAAGGAGGAGATTGATAGGGGATTGCAAGAAAAGTTTGGGAAGCTTCTCCAAATCGTCTCGGGCGCGTTTTGAATCCAAGGGAGGGATTCCTAAGGTCGATATACTATCCTAATCAACTCTATTTTAAGGTTTTATGAATGTTGATGTGCTAAGAATTGTAGAAATGGATAGTTGATGCATTTTCCCTAATTTTCTATGAAATAAGCTAATTATGGATGAGAATGTGAATGGAAATATGGATTTGAATGTGGATAGAATGTATGGAGGATGGGAAATGTATGGAGGATGAGATTAATTTGTGGATGTGGATGAATATATGGATTGTATGGATGAATTATGGTTTGATGAATGCTTGAAAATATAGAGGGGAAATGGATTCATATTATGCGTACACAAGGTGTTTGTGAAAATGCTTGAAAGGATAAATGCTATTATACTCTTATGAAATGGTGGTAAATTGATTATGAATTGCGATATGAATTATGATAAGATATGTATATGTGAATGGTTTGTTAAGTATGTCTAATTATTTGCATGGAAATTGATAGTCGGGAAGGTAAGAACTTAGAGGAACATCTCTCAAACCGGGAATTCTCTAACTATTTGGTATGGGACAGTATAGTGGAGTTTCCATGGTGGGAGGTCGGAATCTAAGCAATTACCAACTCGAATGTTAATTTCGACACTTAAGCACATATGCACGAGTATGTTAAGATAAGAGCCTCACAAGTCACACATGTGGACCACAAGCATGAGCATGGCATATGTATGACATTCTGAATAAGCATAAGCATGACATGGTCTGTATCCTCCAAGAACGGCATGTCAACCTGATTCTAAGACATGGTCCATATCCTCCAAGAACGGCATATCAACTACATGATTTCTAAGGCATGGTCCGTATCCGCCAAGAACGGCATGTCTCATCCTTGTATGATCTGAATAAGTGCATAAGCATAAGCATCTCACAAGCACGTGGTCTTGTAAGCATAAGTATCTCATAAGTGTATGGTTTTCTAAGTCTAAGATTCTCACAAGTACACGAGTCAAGGTGATGATATGATGTATATGCGCACACGTTCTTCCGCACTCTGATTATGTTGTTATGCTATTGGATATGTTTCTGACTAAGTGCAGGTATATCATTATTGTTGGTTGGATTTTATATACACTGAGTACCTTTGTACTCAGCCGGACTTTGTCTTGGCAGGTTTAGAGCAGGAGTAGACGGCGGAGCCGTGGGTTGAGGAGACTTACCTCGAGGAAGGAGGTGAAGGTGAGCCTTCTGAGGAGGGAGCCGGAGACTTGGGCGGCTACACTTCTTAGTTTACATTTCTTTTCATTGAGAGAGTTTTGTATTTGACTTTTAGAGGATGTTGCTCAGTAGACTTCTTATTAGTTGTGTATCAGACTTGTTGGTTCATTGTGAGTTGTATATATAGACCTTAGACTTGTGCAGGTTGGTTTGAGTTTATATATATCGGAATTTTATTACTCTCATTTTTGGAGACTCGTGTAATAGCCTTGTATGCTTGATTTTAAGCAGGTTAAGTGAAGGTGATGATTCCAAAGTCCTATTTTAGCCTTAGTAGGATTTTGGGGTCGTTACACCTAGGAACGTCGTTTCTGTTTTGGTAAGGTCTTGTCTTGTACTTGAAATCTTTTCATAGTGAAGTTTGTTGCTGGACGAGGTCCCGTGGTTTTTTCCCGTTAGGGTTTTCCACGTAAAAATCTTCTGTGTTTGATTTCTGTGGATTATCTGAGTGAATTGTTCATTGATTTCTAAACATATTTGTTGAAAAATTAAAATTGTTAAAATTGGTTAGAAATTATTAGATAGACCTATTCACCCCCCCTCTAGGTCTTAAAGATCATTGATCTGGATAAATTTCAAAAAGAATGGACACAATTGTATTACTGCCTATACTGGCGCTGATTGGGCAGGATGCTCAATTGATCGAAGATCTACAACAGGGTATTGTACCTTTGTGGGTGGTAATTTAGTGACTTGGAAAGGTAAGAAACAGAATGTCGTTGCCCGTTCAAGTGCTAAAGCTGAATATAGAGCAATGGCATCCACCACCAGTGAAATTATCTGGCTCCACGCCTTATTGCAAGATTTGGGATTTGGTCTGTTTTAACCAACAAGAATGTTTTGCGATAATCAGGTCATGTTTCATATTGCCTCAAACCCAGTGTTTTATGAACAGACGAAACACATTGAAGTAGATTGTCACTTTATACGAGAAAACGTACAAGCCAATATTATTTGTACTCCCTATGTTCGCAGTAATCAACAATTAGATGTCAGCTGACATCTTCACTAAAGGTTTACCAACTGCCAAGTTCCAAGATATTTTGGTCAAGTTGGGCTCCTTGGATATTTTTGCACAAACTTGAGGGAGTGTGTTGGAGAAGAGAGGAGATTTGTTCCTATCGTGGGTGTACATTATTGACCACGATTAGAAGTTTCTTTGTATGGAACTCCCTATTTTAGTAGTTTCTTGATATAGGGCTCTAGCTTCCTAATTATGGGATTCTCTATGTAACCTATTATTCTTCTTCTCTGTGTTCTCCATTGAGACATAATGAATAGATCGATCCCTCCTCTCTTCCCGTGCACGTAGGTTACTATACCGAAGCATGTAAATCCTTTGTGCTCTGTTTTATTAATTCTTTATTTCTCAAAACCTTCAGTTGCGCTGCTGTTGCGGTTGTTGAGGCAGAAATGTAGATTTTGTTTCGGTCACTCTCAAAACAGAATAGGGTAATAAAAGAGAGGAATAACATCTAAAATCATAGATGAAATCTATCAAACATCAAACCAAATATTTTTTTAAAAAATCATCAATGAACTCTTCAAAAAATCATAAACTAAATAAATTTCAAGAATATGTCCATCATAAAACAAAAATCATAGATTAAATTCATGATGTAGTCATTAAAGTACATTCCCTGAACAAATCCAGTCGTTACAAAGTTAATGGGCCACATGTGAGATCTAATGGCAACATCGTCTTTCAGTATCAGAAATCCCCACATGCCATAAGGATGTTGTCACCACACCCTTTTGTTATTGAGATTAAGACGGATGAAGTAGTAAATTCTTCGACACCAACCCCATGCTTTTTTGGTGTCACAGCCCAATGCATTCTCAGGCACTGCAACTCCACTTCCAGTTGTTGGTCACCCTATATCTTTTACTACCACTGGAATCCCTGTATACCCGTAATTCTCCATTGCAAATACAAAAGAAATCTATGGTTGCATCCAAGAGATTACTGTATGTGAGACTTCCTTCTTACACCAGTGGTACAAAATTGATTAGTAGTGTGTAGTTTAGGGATATATCAATGGGTTGTTTGGATAACTAAAGAAGGGATACAAATTCACCACGAGAGGAGCGTTGGTGTCATGGAGGAATGCACAGCTCATTGGAGATAGGGATCAAAAGCTGTTCCTGCAGCAGATGGAGGGAAGGGATTAGACAGAATAGATATATGTTGCATGGGGTTAGGTGAGGTTGATTCTCCCGGCAGGATTTAGTGTTTGGAGTGATTGGTGGACATTCTTGATTTCAGGAACAACAAAGGCTGTGTAGCATGGATAGCAAAGGGGATCATTATAAAGAGGTCAAGAGTCATGATTCTTCGGTTTCCTCAATGCCCCTCCAGTACATTGATTAGTTTTATCAGCATACACGCCTATTCCTCTTCAACCCCTAGCTGTCAACACAACACTTCCTTCACCAATCACCAATCATCAATAACAAAAGGACATGTGGCAAAATCAGACCACCACGTGTCCTCCCAAGTCCTCTCATTATCTTTGAAGAGTTGCATCCCTTCCCAAAACAGCGGTGTCCTCTTGGGTGCTTGGCTCAACAGTTGTGTCCTCTACCAAGGAAAACGAGGAGGGGTGAATATAAGAATTGTAGGGTCGTGTCCCTACAAAAACTAAGAGAGAAGATAAAGAAAAACTCTTCAAATCTCCTTTACCAATCTCCTAAAATCCCTCCTGGACCGCCACATGAAAGCCCGTGCGATGCACGGATGTCGAAAATAAGAAAGTTAATACAAATAAAAAATAAGAGAATAAAATAGAGAGATTAAATTTACTCAAATATTATTATCTTGTTTCTTACAACTCCTTATGGGAAAAAAAGAGAACATTATCACCTATAGGGTATTGGAATCAGCAACACTAAACTAAAAAATATATTAAATTCAATTGGCAAATGAGCATTAATGATAAGTCACACAACCAACTGGGGGTGGAACAATAACCACTCCTCATATTGATTTCGTTTTATATGGTCAACAGTAAGTTCCTTTACCTACACATCCATAGAGATATCAAGCAGGCATTAGTATTTTAATTAAAAAAAATATTTTTCTACTATACTTAAGAAATTTAATTTTTATACAACAATAGGAACCAATACCAAAAAAGGATGTTAAAAATATTTATTCCAAGGATCACCAGCCAAGTAACAAAACATACCCAAAATTAAATAAATTAGAGAGAGAGAAAATCCTAATTTGAATGACAGAGTAACCTCTCTTAAAATTCTAACTGTGTGGTGGTAATAATACAGTAATGCATGTTATTCATTTCATGGGGTAGCTCAACTGGCAAGGAAATTTGCCTCAAGAAGGGGAAGTCAGGAGTTGGAATCTCACCATCCCCCCATCCGCGCAAGGTTTCATGGGTCTAATGTGCTTTGGGCTTACCGGTTCATGTGAGTTGTGGGGTCTTATATGTGCCCGTGGTTTACCCGGTCTATCTAAAGGGTGGGATTGTGTCCTCGTTTAGAAAAAAATGGCTAATATGGATATTACATGTGGGGGTGTGGGGACCACTAATTGCACAATCATGATCCTCGTGCCAATGAGACGATTCATGTTTTGGTATAGAGTAATGTTTCTTCTGTAATTCATACAAAAACTGAAATTTACACCCGAAATTTCGGCCGAAATCGTGTATTTTGAAATCCACTTTGTATCGATGTCGTTGGGGTTGGACAAAACCAAATTTCATGAAATCTCAATGAAATTTAAAACCTTGATAGAGAAGGTGCACTTGGTTTAGGTTTTAAGAAGTCTAGGTTAGGAGCTACTGAGTGAAACCCAACAACAATGATCTTTGTATTCTAAGATTACAAAGAACTAACACCAACATATTAGAAAAATCATGAATATCAGGTGTAGTAAATTTTTTTTGGGTACATCTCAACTTTGGGGTTAGTATCTGTTCTAAAGCTTGCGAGTTAATTCATAACGTTTGAAAATAATTACATGTCAATTTGAGACCATATATTAAAATTTCAAAAGTTATTTTTTATAAGTGCAAGCCAAACAAAAATTTAACTTT
Source organism: Tetracentron sinense (assembly GCA_015143295.1). NCBI lineage: Eukaryota > Viridiplantae > Streptophyta > Magnoliopsida > Trochodendrales > Trochodendraceae > Tetracentron > Tetracentron sinense. The sequence continues at coordinate 93,148 of JABCRI010000449.1, read as the reverse complement.
GGGTATTTGGAATTCATTTTAAAGATGTGTAAACCAAATGTTATTTTATCCCTGAATAACTTTGTCAAACTTCTTAAAGAATTACTTCCTGCGAAGTAACTCTTGAGGAAGTGTTTTTCTTCTTTGAAAAGTCTATCCAAATGCCACCTTAGTTTTACTTTGGTTTGGAAGTATAGACTTCCCCATAGAACCCTTTTTTAAAGAAAATATTAAACTACTAACCAAGTAAATTTTATTTGGAAAATAAAACTTAATTGTTCCTGTGGTATTGAAACAATCCTAACCCATCTTATGAAAATTATGTGCTAGATCAGATAGAAGCTGCCCTCCCAACTCTTGCAAGGCCAAGGATGTCCTTGGATGCTAATGAAGATGCTATTGTGTGAGTCTAGAAGGAGAGCGTGGTAATTGATTCTTTCAGGAGTCTAGATAGATTATTTTTATTGAATTGACTTGTCTTTTGCTATGATTTTTCCTTTTGTCTATGAACATCTCATTGTTAATCTTCTATAAAAAAAAAAACAGTAGATTCTTGTTTCGTACCCATAGCCTCAGTTCTTTCTGGCATGCGTACTTGCTGATACTTCCATATCTGAAACTTCAAATATGGTTGCAGTGTAGTTGGTGCTTCTTGCCACCATACGAATTCTCGTCGGATGCCTGGTTGGGATTTGCAACCGCATCTTCTGTCAGGCTTTCTATTGGAAGGTTAGCCGTATCAAGTATCAACTTTAAGAGAAGATATGGTAGAACGTGCTGACTATAAGTTCATTTTCAGGTTCGCCAATGTCATTGCTGACCCGATTGGACCCGGTAACAGAGTGTGATGCATATAAGAAAATTGTAACCGTACTATATTTTAGGAAAAGATCTAGAATGGAAAAGAATAAAAGTAGATTTTTTAGGCAGTGAAATTAGTAAGCCCAAATGGGTCGATGTACACCTACATGGTTCATGCCCTAATAATAGATTTTCTCTCTGCGTAGAGAATGCAAATACAAATATTTTTAGTGTGCCACATATGTTTCTAACAATTCAAACAGAGAACGAATCCCATCTTAGAATTAAAGTGTGGGAGACTTCAATGAGCAAGATCACTGAATTGGCCAGAGGCAAATAGATGTTATATCAACCAGTAATTACATACAATACACAACCAGTGAGTGAGTCAACATATGTACTCCCTAGTCCTATTTCTGATTGCAACATTTTTTCTTCTTCTAATTTTATGAGTTCTTCTTTATCATCTCCTTGAATCTCACCTTTTGTCATGTAGGAAACTCAAACATATCCATCAGAGATTTAATATAGGGGTAATATAAACCAGAAACATCCATCGTTCCACATAACTACATAAATTAAACAAACCTGAAAAGCAAAATGCATTGTGCTATCATAGTTGCTAATATTATCCATGAAAGAAGAGTCCTAAGAACATCATCTTATCCACAATCCAGTGTAACAGATTACAGTAGAACAAAAACATATTCACAAAAAGCACACACATATTACTACTAATGAAAGCCGGGGCGAGGGAGGTCCACGTGGCGATCCGGGAGCATTTTTAGGGTACTTTTCCAGACTCTTTTATTTATCATCTTCACAATCGATGATTAAAAGACACCATCCGAACAGATGCCTCTCTTAGTAGGGTTAAAGATAAGTGGGGAGATGTTGTCCCAAGTCCCAACCATTGTGCCCGTAGAAATTTTCCAATAGGTTTGTATCCCAAGTCTAACTCCCAAGTCCCAACCATCGTACCTTTAGGTTTGTGTCCTAAGTCTAACTCATCTTCCCCTTCTCTTTCCCTCTCAACCTTCTTTACACCGGCTGGTAAACCACACCACCCCAAATAGACACGTCTTCACCCGAATTGACATGTCTCTTCTCCTCTATATATGTCTCACAAAATCATCTTCTCATCTAAACTCTCTCTTTCTTCAGGTTTTTACATCCTCAAATTTGAAGATCTCCTTGCTTGCAGGTGGAGCAAGGGAAGACATCATCATTTGACATCACCTCCTCCAACGCCATCCTTATGCTATATATGTTGGATCTCCATGTTTCTGTGACCTGATTCACATCTATTTGCATTTTCACTCTTTTCACGTTTCCCATGTCTAAACTGACAAAAATCGTGCGATAGAGTAAGACTCCATTCACCAAACAAGGGTACCTTCTCCCCCACCATTTCTTCAAAATTCTGTATTTACCACGACCTCTAATTAAATTTCATGCACCCATCAGATTAGGATTATTTACTATTTAGTCCTAATTAACCATGGTAAACCAAATCTCTTCTAAGGAAGCCTTTTCTTACCACCAAGAAAATAACCTTCGCTCAACAAATACAACACTAACATGGCATTTTTAGGTGATGGAGAGGACATGACCAAGTCTAATGGATAGTTGCAGAAACGTTTCTTCTTGAGCTAACAATGTTTTGGTTTAGTACAGAGTTTGAAGATGAGTTTGGGATCAGGAAAGAAGTATTAATTCTGTGGGCTCCCGTGATCCACTCTGAATGCCTGGACTCACCTTACAGGTGAGCGTGTAGACATAAAAATGGTACACAAATTAGAAATTGCGTGTTTGTGTTGCATATGGTATGGTTGGTCATAGATTTGTTCATCAAAAATTTTCCAGGGATGTGTGTGCCCCCCTTTAGGTTCAAGCATTCTACTTCTATTGTTTTTTCTACGCCATTTGGTAATTTTTTGTTTTTTGTATACATTTACTAATTCTAATGTCACCTTTTGTCAATGCGTACAAGCTTCATAAGTTTTGTCCAGGTGTTAAAAATGCACCATGTTCCCTTTTTTTTTTTTTGATAGATACACGGTTAGGCCGCCAATCAGGTTAGTTGGTTAGAATATGTTCTGAGTTAGTGGGCAAGTGGAGATTACAATACTCACACCCTCTCGGGAATGCATCCCGGACCAATTGAGTGGCGACTAGCACACACTAATGATGGGGCAAGCTTAGCTTCTCAGAAATGCACCATGTGTTACCACGTGAACATAGGGTGTCACATATATATATCCAAGTAAATAAAAGCTTTCAGTTGATATTGCAAAAATGTGGTGGTGAACTGCTACACACCATAACATCTCTAATCGTCCATATCTTATGTGTTTATATCTATTTCACAACCAAATTATTTGGAATATTTTGTAAGAAATTTGTTGACATGTTAGCTTTTTTTTGGCGCTGTTTGGAATGTTTAACTCAAAAATAGTATGGGTAGTTTGTTTGTTCATTAATTCATCAATGACATTGACATGGATATATATCCTCCATATTTGATTTCACTTCCCCGTTCTCTCCACAAATGCTAATAGTCTCTGGTGGATTGATTGGACTACACAATTTTCTTTAATGATGACTGAATAATTTGTTTCATTTTTTTCCTTCCTTTTGTTGAGATTTTTTTTTTGGTTAAATATGATTTTTTGAAATCAATACAGTAGATGTGGAGCCACTGAACATTGTTTCAACAATAAATCAAAGTCAGTAGAAACATTAGATGAATATTTGGGAGCGTAGTTCTAGCACACTTATTAATTAATCACTCTATTTCGGACAATTCTTTTATTATTTAATTTTTTCATGGTAAAAATATAATTCATTTCTGAATGTTTCTCATATTATTACTTTTACTATTTTTTTTTTCCTCTAAGAGTTTCCATGCATCACACGGGCTCCATACTAGTATATATAGAAACTGAGAGCAAGTAAACCTGGTCCGGATAAGCAGCATAAGTACACATGGTCAGAATTTTGAAGATAAGGGGAAATGGAACTCAACTTGAAAAAGAGTAAAAATAAAAGGGGAAAAAATGACCTGGAGATCGAGCGTAAACCGCAGGTTGTTGTTTTACCTTCATTCCTTATTCTTAAGGACAAAAATGGTCAAATTATAAAAATTTCAGTAATGGTACAAGAATAGCACTAGGGGAAAATAAAAAAGTTATAAAACCGTGTGAACCTACATTCTTAACAAAACCAATACGACTTATATGAATGTTAACAGAGAAATTGCAGGGACAAAATATGAACTTACCTTTATGATGATGGACCCAGAAGTGTCCACGAACAGGTAAATCTGGTTGAGCTAACAGTTTATTGCCTCGTTAAGTATTGGATTCTCTAACATGGTCGGATCCAGTTGATTCTGTTAGATTTTTTGTTTCTAAAAAAGAGAAACCGTATACAAAGTTATAATTGGAGAGGGAGGTTTATAAGGGAAGAATGTTTAGAGATTAGAGAGAGGGATGCAATAAAGGGATCCATATGAGGGAAAAATTCCAAAAGTATGAAGGGGCACACCTGTTAACTTTTTTCTTTTTTTTTCAAATGTTATTCGGAGAGACGAATGGAAGAGTTGTCTTTTGAGTCTGTAATGATTAAGAGATGTATTATGAAGAGGTGGAGGGATGCACACATATGTTGGTTTACTGAATAAGGGACCTAGAGATAGGAGGCGAAGAAATGCATCTGTTTGAAGGGATGCTACTGAAATACAAATAGGGGTGAGCTAAAATAGCCTAGTAGGGAAATATAATTTTTATAAAAATAACAACTTTGTTAAGAAAATCCAAATTTCAACAAAAGCATGAGAACTTCAAGTATATGCAAGTTCAAAGAAATCGAATTCCTAAGGCATCAAATTATATTTTCTATAACATATACAAGCTTTAATTTATTTTCCAATTCCAACTGAATTAAATAACCATCACAATAATCACTGCTGGTCCAAAAGAATACACACACTCACAGCACGATTTCAGGTATGCATTTCCCCCCGGCTCGGCTAAGCACGAAATCACCCAGACAAGGAGTGTCCTCGAGGAAGGTTTAGGGCCTTTCACCGAAGGGAACACGATGCCCTTCTTGCTCTTTAGGGGAGTACTACTCAACCCAATGACCACAACCCTCTGCCAAATATAGTGTATTCCTAAGATCATAAGTTCCAAAATTTCCAACATCTTCCACATAACCCAAATTTTAGAATTTCAACATGACATAATCCCAAAAATACATCATGTTTAATCAAAACCCAAATCATGTAAATGAACACGTCGAAATCAATTCCCATATGCATTATTTAAATTAATTTATCAACATTTCAAGTGTATTTGAAGGAAATTATAAATACCCAAATCTAAAATTTTATTGTAAAGCCACTTAACACATGAATATGATCGGAATCAAGAAAACTCAATTGTTCTTTCAAAGAAGAGTAGATATACAAAGATCATGTCATTAAAAGTGTAAAAACAAAATTTCAACTCTATGGAACTCAAATTTAAACATGGAAATCAAGCTTTATGAAATAGTATATCATTTTCCAGATTTTCAAGAAGAGCAAATCATCTAAGTTCAAGAAAAGGAAATAATCTCTACCTAAACCTTTGATTCTTAAGAACCACTCTTCAACCAACAAAAAATACAACAATCTTGAAGTTTTTGAAACTTCCTCTTGCTTCCCCAAGTTGCGCCCCCCACTTGGCACTCTTCTTTTCCTCTCACGTTGGCTCCCTTCTCCTCTATTATGTTACTTAAAGCGCTTACCACTACACCAAAAGCCACGACTGATGGTGAAGGCGCAACTTTAATCCCTTATAGCTCATTACGGGCCTCCAGGGGTTGTGCGTGCTAAGCACCTATCGAGCTGGGGGCTGACACTGTTTGAAGCCATCTCCCAGTGGTAGACTGTTGAAACCAATAATTCCAACATCTTCCATCTTTTTCTTGTGCAAAAAATGATAGAAAGACAGGGTGAGTGTGTTTTTATAATGGGTAATAAGTGTGTGTTGGATTGATAACAAGTGTCTAATAGTGAGGAGAATGTGTAGACTAAAGACATGCGGTTAGATCATTTTACTTTATTAGCTTGACCCTCTTACTTGTATTATTTCCAACTAGTACCCTTAACTTTCTAAAATATTAGGTTCACAAGTATTTTATTTTTCTTTCCAATATAACCCTTGTATGGGGCAAAATAATGTTGCCACAAAATAATTCATAATAACATAATAAAATAATAATTATTTATAAAAAAATTAATATTGGTCACTAACATCATATTAAGCACACATTAATCACCTAATAAATCCACTTAATTAATGAAATAAAAGTAAGATCATCATAAAATATTGATAAAAAAATATAGCATAATAAATTCTATTGCTGTTGTGGGGTACTCAAAGTTCCTTCTAAATCAAATATCTCAATATGAAGTCTAATTGTATCGTACATGCAAATAAAGAATCACGTACGTTGTTGCTAACAATATTTTTTAAATTTGCATGATGGAAGTTAGTTAAAATTGTTGTTATGTTGATCATATTAGTGTATTAAAAAAACAATAATGAGCATACAAAACATATCTTATTAGGCTTAGATGTTATGATTACAAGATTTTACATATTAGACAATCATTGAACTTTTTGCGTTATGTATTCCAAATAATAGATTTAAAAAATCATTGCATCTACATATTTATTAGTGTGGGGGAAAATACCGGGAAGAACACACGTCAGCAGCTGCTACAAGTAATCTGGTTTACTGGTAGAAGGTAGGAATTGAAGGGTGTGATACCCCGACCTGTACTGCAATGCCAAAGTAAGTAGATATGGAAGATGATGAACAGTAACAAGCACAAAAGCTAAAGAGAGAGAGAGAAAGTAAAGATTTCTCGATCCTTATGCACTGAATTTCTCAGGGTATTTATAGGTTAAGCTCTTAATGTCCATAGATGCCCATGGATGGCCATAGATGTCCATACCACGTGTTCTGCACTCATTACCAAATATGTCAGTAAGATCTGCCACCTAACGCATCACACGTGAGAGCCTACTATTAGTTAAGTCGGTTTGTTTCTGACAGCACGCAGAAGTGACCAACATTAAATGCCAAGACAGTGCTTTTCACCTACCTGTCAGAATAGAACGATCGCCTCCTGATCACTTCCTCCTGCGAGTCAGTCTTGTTGCTGACTCGAGCTCGGGTCTGTTGTGTATGCATTAAAACGAGGTCCGATGTACTTATCTTGAAGACAACGAGAACATTGTCGTGTATACAACGGGATCATTGTGCATATGACAATGGACACGTTGTCGAGTGTACAACGTGGACGTTGTGCACAAGACAACGGGTATGTTTACGCAACGCACAACGGAAACATTGTACAACCAGACAACGGATAAACCTATGTTTTAATCACTCGATCCATGTGTCATTCATCAGTGAACATAACAATAAAAACTAGCTCGTTCTCCAACACTTAATCAATTTTACGAATTTTATCCCTTACAATTTGCCCCTTTATGATACTTGGAACGTAGTTCGAAGTGTCATAAACGAATAAAAAGCAACAAATAATACCTGATTTTGCTCCCGGGATTCGTAACGTTGCGTGAACCAAACGCTAATGAAGTCGAACGTTCTCTACAGCTGGCATACTCGTGCGAAACCATCACGCCTCATTAATGCATGGCAGGCTGTCATCATTACACTTTTCGGAATTCAAAACGTTTTATTCCTCCAACGGTTATTCTTTTTGTCTAAAAAGACAATCATGCTCTTGTCGTCACTGATTTATACGGTGCAGATGAAGGGTAACCTCGTCCTGCACGAAATGTATTCAGACATACTCAATTTAAAATTACGCAAATGACCATCCTAACCTTGTTCTTTGCATACGTGTACGGCTCTAATGGTGGGTATCTCCGTCTTCTCTTATTCTTGAGATATCTATAAATCACTAAGAGATTACTCAGTTTTGTTTACTCTATCCTTGAAGCACTGTTACTCTGCCGAATTCGCATCTCAAGCAAATCTCTCAAGCCTCCAAGCCTTCTTCGTTCTCCTTCCTATTGCGGTACGTTTTTCCTAATCCCTCTCTTTACTCTTTCACTAATTGTTCTTTGTTTTTCTTTTTCCCTGGTTCTTTTGCGCCTTTCTGTTCTTCCTTTTACGTATTTTCCTCTTCTCTACTCTTTGTTCTTTGTTCCCATCTTCGTTCTTGTCACCATGTCTGCTGAAACTCCCTTAGAACCCATTAAGATAGAAGAAGAAGTTAGGGTTCCAAGTGATGATGAAGCAAGCTACACCAATAGTGCACCGTATGGTGCCTACATTGAAAAATCTTCCGCACTTCGTCAACATCAATTAGAGCATCTGAATCATTTCAGAACTCGTTTCAACTTTCCTCCTCACGTCCATCTACACTTCAAAAGAGATGACGCTCTTATCGATAAACGCTCTGATACTTGTACCATCGTCTACCTTGCTCAGCTCGAGGCTGAGCTTCAATTCCCTCTTCACCATGTTTAGATGAGGTTGTCTCCACCCTAAAACTTGCCCCGGGTCAAATGCACCTTAATTTCTACAAATACATGTCCATGATGCTCCAATTCATTGAGGATGGGTATCTCATCGAGGCCAGACATCTCTTTCACTTCAGTCATGCTGTCAAATGTCGAGATTCTGATGAAGGGCAATACCATTATTTCTCCTGGAATAAAAAGCCGTCGTACCCCAACCTCGTCTCTGGCATACTGGATGTAGAAAGAGGGTGGAAGGCAACTCCTTTCATTATATCCGGGGGTTGGAAATCAGAGACTTCTTCTGTACCCAACATCTTCCAAGAAAAACCAGGTAACTGACTTCCGTTGTCCGTTGTCCTTCACCTTTAGGTTGTCTTCATCCGTTGTCCCTTATCCACTGTCTGATAGTCCAATCTGCTTCTATGTTTACCCGTTGTCTGACACTTCTTTTCTTTTTACAGTTGAAGGGAAGAAAATACCCTTCAAGAAACTTACATCAGATGAAGAACGCCTTCTCACACAAACATCAAGAGAGAACGAGGAGGTGAATACATCAGGTGAAAACCACGGGAACCTGATACTTGGGGATTCGACAGTGTACTGAATCCAACCCCTTCTGCAAATCAAGAGCAACAAGGTGCCCCTTCTTCTCTCCCCACCGTTGAACCTGTCGTAGAAGAAGCAATGGCAAGCACAAACCCTCCTCCACTATTCAGGAAACCAAGGACTGCCCGTCCTACAACAGTTCTACCTCCACCTCCACCGAAGAAGACTCACCCCACAACGGAAGCTACGGCCTCCAACCCAGAAAGAAAAAGGGTTTATTCCCAGGCTGAGATACTGGCTAAGGAAAAGAAGAAAGAGGAAAGATGGCTTGAAAAAGGAAAAATAGTTGCAGCCCCTTCCTCTCCCCCTCCAGTCTTTAGGGAGTCCGTTACCACAACGGAGCCCTTGGTAGTCAGCGTGGTCCCTGTTGCTACTCAAGCTGAAGCTACTGATCCGGAAATTGCTGTTGTTGCCCTCACTACAACAACAGACACTACTGCCTCAGTATAACTGGATGTCGGTACACTGGCAAGCAATCTGGATTTCCCCCCGAATTCACCCAATACGGAAGACCCACCATAACTGATTCGGTAATGGCATCGGATTCAGCAGCTCAGGCACTAACCCATGCCATGAGGCTTCCAAAGGACATTGCAGATGTTGCAAATTCATCCCTATCTGAGGTGAATTACGCTGCATGCTGTACCCTTGCATCGGTAAGAACTATTCTCTTGTTTCACATTACTTCGTTCTCTATACTCAATGATATATTGATGTTACATCTTTTACCTCACAGCTGAACGTTCTAGTTACTGAGTTAAATGATCGTAGCAATTATCACCACAATCATCTCAGGGACGCAATAAACTTCTGGAAAGGAAGGACAGAGACCCTTGTTGAGGACAGACTCAAGATAGAGTTTGACCTGTCACGAGCTCGTGCTGAAGTAGAAAGGGTAGAAGAGAAATTCATTGTTGCCTACAAGGCACAGGATAAAGCTGAAGAGGAGGCTAGAGCAGCTAAAGAAGGAGAAATGAAGGCTAAACAGGAGGCTGAGAACGCCGTCAATAGGATCAACGAGCTGGAGGCCGTGTCTCAGACACTAGAGAGACAGCTCGAAGAAGTGGAGGCAGCAAGAGCAGCTCTGATAGAGGAGCTTGCAGAATCCAAGAAAGCTAAAGAGGCTGTTGAGAAGGCTATGACTGCAAAAATCCAGAGTCATTATCAACTACAGCTGGATAGACTCCTAGATGAAGATCGGGTAGAATCCGAGAAGGATTTGATGAACACACTCCACCAACAAGGTCGATTAAAAGATGACAACGAGGAGGATGCGAGACATACTCCGAGCTCCAAAGTAAGGACGTTATCGATTTAGACAGGGAGCCTGAAGTTGAAGGAGTTGAGAAAGCACATCCCTTTGAAGGTCCTGCCCTTCTTCAGTCCGATCCGCCCTCTAAACCTGCTGCCCTCAATATTCCTGCTATTGCTGCCCCCTTCTCCGTTGTGCCGCCTGATACTACTGCTAATGCTGAACACCCTTCTGCCTGATTTTCTTTCTTTCTTGTGTTTAATGCTTTGATGACTCTATAACTCTCTTTCCCCCATAGTGGGGGTTCTTTCCTTGTCAATGTATTTAGCCTAGCGATGGGTTTCTTTTGAATGAATCTTCTTTAGTTTCTCTTTTCATTTATGTTTTTCCTCAATTGCGAAGTATATACAGAGTCATGGAACTCATACGACATATGCACACAACAAAAAATAATGTAAGTACTCAAATGCTAACAAGTCATAGAACACATGACAACGTATTAACACATAAGGAATGAGTTTGAAAACATCTTTGAATGCAGCTAACACTTGATATATTTGTAACAATAAGCACACCGAGCAAACCACTTGTACTGATCATACTCGCAATAGAAAGGAAAAATTGATTCAGATACAACACTGTGTAACTCATTGTGAATGCAATTTAACAAATAAAGTTTCATATGATGAACGAAATGTAACTTGTTTTCAAGACACTTTGCTCAGAGGATGTCATTAGGATAAGCCATTGGTTTGCTCAGATGACATCCTTAGGATAAGCCACTTGTGTCCCGTTGTGAGTACGCTGTTCAATTTGAAACTTTATTCGAGTTTGCAAAACATTCACAATATCACACTAAACAATTGGACAACGTATTGGCACAAAATTTGCGGAGCACTTCTATTAAATGATTATACAAACGAACTTCAGTGCGTAAGATAAATAACTCATTGTATATTACAAACTTCCATTGAAAGAATTGCCTTGAATTCATAATGTTCCAGGATTTTTGGATGGTATTATCTTGTAAATATTTTAGATAGCATACACCAGGGCTTCCCAATCGTTCTACAATATAAGGCATTTAGGTCCCAATTTGCCACTGTTAATCTCCCTTGTATTTTGGAAAACTTTTCGAAGAACAAGTTCTCCGATCTGAAGAACTCTCCGTTGTACTCTTTGATTGTAAGCTTTCCTTAATCGCTGCTGATACCTTTCCATTTCAATGCTAGCATCTTCCCGTTTCTCTTCTAGTAAATCAAGATGAATGGCCATGAGCTCTATATTTTTATCTTTCTCTCCCTCTTTCTTCTTGTTGTGCCAAGAACGCACTGTGGGCAAACTGATCTCCGTAGGAATGACAGCTTCCATTTCGTAAGCTAAAGAGAAGGGTGTTTCACTCGTAAGACCCTTTGGTGTCGTCCTATACCCCCATAGCATGTTGTGTAACTTGTTAGTCCACTTCCCCTTCGAATCTTCCAATCTCCTTTTCAACGTATTTAGAATATTTTTGTTAGCTGCCTCGGCCAAACCATTCACTTGAGGATAATAAGGTGAAGAAAAAATGTGTTTGATCTTGAGCTCATCTCAAAATTCCGCAATAATTCGCCCTATAAACTGTTTCCCGTTGTCAGAGATAATGGATTGAGGTATTCCAAACCTACAGATTATATGCTCCCAAATGAACTTCTTCACTTCCTGCTCTCTAATACGGGCAAGGGGGATAGCTTCAATCCAACGAGAAAAGTAATCAGTTGCCTCTAAGAGAAATATTCAATTCCCTGGAGCCTTGGGAAAAGGTCCCACAATATCAAGTCCCCAACGTACGAATAGCCAAGGCTAAGATACAGTATTGATCTCTTGAGCTGGAGCATGGATTAACCGAGCATATCGTTGACATTGACTGCATTTCTTCATGTCCTCTGAGCATCAGCTTGCATATAAGGTAAAAAATAACCTTACCCCAAAGCTCGGTGAGCTATTGTTCTTCCCCTAGAATGAATGTCACAAATACTTTCATGAAGCTCAGCAAGAATCCTTTCAACATCCACAGGATGAACACACTTCAGCAAAGGTCCCCCAAAAGACTTCTTATATAACTCTCCTTGCACCAAGACATAACGTGGTGCCTTGAACTGGATACGCCTTGATTCCTTCGTGTCAATAGGGAGAACTCCATCTTTTAAATATGCTGTTAACCCTGACATCCAGCTCGGAATAGGATTAATAAAATATGTCTTGAAAGTCTATCGAGGGGTATTTCTGGTATTCCATATGAATAGCTTTGGGTTCATCGGATTGTAACATGGAAGTAAGGTAAGCCAAAGCATTAGCATGCCTATTGTCATCTCTTCGAATATGCTTGACTTCAACAACAATTAATGTTTCACATTGAGAACGAGTAAGAGTAGAATATTGTCTTATCCAATCATCTCTGCATTCATAGACACCATTTACTTGATTCACCACAAGCTGTGAATCACAGAAAACTCTTAACTTAGTGATTTTCAAGTCGTGTGCACTTTGCAACCCAAGCAGCAATGCTTCGTATTCAGCTTCGTTGTTCGAGGCAGTAAAACCAAGACGTGACATCTTCTGAACTTTTATATTCTTTGGACTAATGAGTACAACACCAAGCCCCGAACCATTTGAATTAGAAGATCCATCCACATATAGTACCCAATCATTCCACACTGATGATTTATCTCCATCTTCCATAATGTTTCCATTGTCCACCACATCTGGGAGCTCATGGAGATCCGCCGTTAGTTCCACCTCAGCTTCTTCTACAAGGAAATCAGAGAGAAAACTTGTCATAGTCTGCCCCTTCTCTGAAATTCTTGCTCGATACTAGATGTCGAACTCACTGAGTGCCACAACCCATTTTGACATCCTTCCCGCTAACTCAGGTCGTCCCAATATAGTTTTTAAGGGGTACATTATGATGACAACGATAATATGAGCATGAAAATAAGGACAAAGCTTTTCAACATAAAAAATAAGAGCAAGACATACCTTCTCGAGCTTACTGTAATTATACTCTGCCTTGAGAAATGTTTTGCTGATAAAATATATAGGCTTCTCAACGTCATCGCAACTTCTGAGCAGGACAAAGCCAATAGCTTGCTCTGAAACAGAGAGATATAGATACAATACTTCACCAGGTTCAGGAATTGAGAGGATGGGAGCCGAGCCCAAATATTCTTTCAAGACAGCAAAAGCTTGAGAACACTCTGAAATCCACTTGAATACGGAGTCCTTTCTTAGCAGCTCGAAGAGGGGTTTGCAACGATCAAATGACTTTGAGATAAATCGATTGAGCGCAGCAATACGTCCTGTTAATTTCTGAATCTCCTTCTTCATCTTTGGCTCCGGCATGTTCAACAGAGCACTAATTTGAGCCGGATTAGCCTCAATACATCGCTGGCTCACAAGATAACCAAAGAATTTGTTAGAAGTAACTCCAAACATACACTTCTCTAGGTTCAACTTCAAATTGAAAGCTCGAAGAATAGAGAAAGGCTCAGTGAGATTCGCTACGAGGGTACTTCGCATTCGACTCTTCACCACGATGTCATCAATGTACACTTCCACTGTTTACCGAGTACTGGGTCAAACATGAAGTTCATCAAACGTTGATAAGTGGCTCCAGCATTCTTCAGACCAAAAGGCATGACACGATAACAAAATAGGCCACGCTTTGTAATGAAAGTAGTCTTCTCTTGATCTTCTTCGGCCAGAAGAATTTGGTTATAGCCCGAATAATCATCCATAAAAGATAACATCTCATGGCCAGCAGTGGCATTGATAAGCCTCTCAATTCTTGGCAAGTTTTATTGACACCAGTGAAGTTGATACAAACTCTCACTTTTCCATTCTTCTTAGGTACAGCCACCACATTCGCTATCCAGTCAGGATAATGCACTTCTCGAATAAATCTATACTGGATAAGCTTATCTATCTTTTCGTTCACGACATTATGATAAGCTAGGGCAAGCCTCCGTGGTTTCTGCTTGATTGGGGGCAGTAGGACAGCATTGAGATGATGACAGATAATACCTAGGATGATCCCCGTCATGTCTTTGTGCGACCAGGTAAAGACATCGAGATTCTTCTTAAGAAAGTCCAACAACTCGATCTCTTCTTCTGTTGTTAAACTCGTTCCGATTTGCAACATCTTTGACTCCTCATCTGTTCCCAGATTAACAACTTTCGTGGGCTCAACAGACGGTCCACACAACGTTTTCTCCGAGCTCTCTTCCACAATAGACCCAATCTGTAATTGCTATTTAAGCACAACGAGTGGAGTGAAATCGCACTTCTGTGACGCCAATTTGTCTCCTCTGATTTCCTGAGGTCCACCCTGCGTAGGATACTTCAACACTTGACAGTAAGAAGAGGGAACTGCCTTCATCTCGTGGGTCCACCATCGCCCCAAAATTGCGTTATAAGGAGATGCGGCATCCAGAACGGAGAATCGTCTTTGCAAGACAACGGGCCCGACCACAATGGGTAAGACGACGTTTCTTACTGATTTCATCGAACTGCCATCAAACCTGAACATTGGGTCTGAGAAAACGGTTAGATCTAACTTCATCTAAGTGAAAGCATGAGGATACATGATATCTACCTCAGTCCCAGAATCCACAAGCACCCTCTTGACGTCGAAATCCCATATTCGCATGGTGAGGACAAGAGTATCATAATGAGGTCGGATCACTGTTGCCATATCATGATCAGAGAAAGTAATTACCTGCTCGACGCATCTTGCTGCTGTCTGCACCTACCATACCTTAGTTTCATGGGACAACTTCCTTGCCTTTGCTCTGAATTCTTGCTCCAAATCTACTGTCGGTGTCCGTGCACAGTGGATGACATTGATAGTCCACATGGGTGCTCCTCCTCGTCCTCCTCCTCCATTGATTCTCGGATTATTTGAAGGTTCTTCTGTATGAGGTTGAGATAATGGTTCCCTAGTACGCACTGCATCGCCATTACTGGAATCCAAATATTCTCCCAAATAGCCCTCCTGGACCAGCCTCTCCAAATATTCCCTCAAAATGCGATATCGGTTTGTAAGATGACCACGACACTTGTGATAATGGCGAAGAGAGAATCCGCACCTGCTTTTTTCTTTTTATTGATAATAAATTGATCAATAAAAACTGACCTGAGCTCGGGGAAGCTTCTGATTGAGCCAGGGGGCAGATTACGAAACCACCTTGATACTGCTCCAGACAAGCTATTGGGGAAGACTTTGCATAAAAGATTGTCATCTGGATTGCGAAGAGCCATCGCGTGTTTGAAGTCGAACAAATGCTCCTCCGGATCAGTCTTGCCTGAGAACATGGAGAGAACTGGTGTCATGAACCAGGAAGGGGTATATGATTGATTTATTGCATTTGAGAAAGGAGAGTTCTCGACGTTGTCCTTCGTTGTTTGAGCAAAGTGGTCAGAAGCTGCTCCTTTCATACTCTTGACACGAGCACTGATCATGGCCTCCACCTCATTGGAAGTCATCCAAGTCTTCTGAGTGTTAGGTTCCTCTACAGCACATCCTCTTAACTCCTCTAAGATCCTTTCTTCTTGTAAATCTACACGATCAGAAGAATTCCTTTGACTAGCACGAACATGAGTTTGACCTGCACCACCATCAGGAGGAATAAGTACGAATCTAGTTTCATGATTCTCTTGCACCAGTGAAGAAACTGGTCGCGCTGTATTTACTCTTGAGGGAGAAGAAGAGAAGTCAAGCTGATGTCTCACTGAAGGCCTCTGAGATGGTCCGTCATCCATTTCAAGCCTACCATGCTCAAACGCATCGAGCCTCTCCTGCAACATCTGCTGTTGCCTGGTGATATGGTCCAAGACAGACTGTTGCCTCTGCAACATCAACATAATACAATATGAGGAGGAAGATTCATAAGAGGGAAGCATAACTCTCTCAGGCTGCCCAGATGACTGCCCAATTCCTGGAATAAAAGTTTGCATGACAGTAGGTGCAAAGGGAGTGGCCTGAGGGGTTTGATTCTCACGCATGGGCACAGGAGTTTGATCTGCCATGATCACAAAGAGCAAAGGGAAGTTCGTTTATTATTTCCCACAAACGGCACCAATTTTGTGGGGGAAAATACCGGGAAGAACACGCGTCAGCAACTGCTACAAGTAATCTGGTTTACTGGTAGAAGGTAGGAGTTGAAGGGTGTGATACCTCAACCTGTACTCCGATGCCAAAGTAAGTAGATGTGGAAGATGATGAACGGTAACAAGCACAAAAGCTAAAGAGAGAGAGAGAGTAAAGATTTCTCGATCCTTATGCACTGAATTTCTCGGGGTATTTATAGGTTAAGCTCTTAATGTCCATAAATGCCCATGGATGGCCATAGATGTCCATACCACGTGTTCGACACTCATTAACAAATATGTCAGTAAGATCTGCCACCTAACACATCACACGTGAGAGCTTACTATTAATTAAGTCAGTTTGTTTCTGACAGCACGTAGAAGTGACCAGCATTAAATGCCAAGACAGTGCTTTTCACCTACCTGTCAGAATAGAACGATCGCCTCCTGATCACTTTCTCTTGCGAGTCGATCTCGTTGTTGACTCGAGCTCGGGTCCGTTGTGTATGCATTAAAACGAGGTCCGATGTACTTATCTTGAAGACAACGAGAATGTTGTCGTGTATACAACGGGAACGTTGTGCATATGACAACGAACGCGTTGTCGAGTGTATAACGTGGACGTTGTGCACAAGACAACGGGTATGTTTACGCAATGCACAACGGAAACATTGTACAACCAGACAACGGATAAACCTCTGTTTTAATCACGCGATCCATGTGTCATTCCTTAGTGAACATAACAACAAAAACTAGTTCGTTCTCTAATACTTAATCAATTTCACGAATTTTATCCCTTGCAATTAGTAAAAATTATTGGGATATTTTTTTCGTAGCTTTGGGCTGATGGTTTGGGTTCAAATATAGGTTTTGGTTTAGGCTTCACAATATACTATTAATTGGGTTGGGTTTCCATTAGGCTATACCGGCGGATTTGTGGATATGGCGGTCAAAATTGTCGATTTTGTCTCGCAATGGGAGCATTTATGACTGTCAACAGGCCGTCCGGATTAGGCCAAACCCAGTTACTGACACAAATAGTAAATTTGGGGTTTTTTCTAAATGGACTGGGCCAACCTAGTTATAGTATAGTTAATCGGGCCTCAGGCTCTAAGGGCCCAAGCCCAGGCATGCCAGCGCCCATTACAAAATGAGGAGTGCTAGTCCAGAGTCCAGACGCACTTAGTAAAAAAATTACCAGAGACACAAGAGGGTGCAACACGTGCCTGAGAGATGGCTTAACACTTGTTGCTACTAGCTTGCGTCTTTGGGAGACTGCGACTGAATATAACAATTCTGTTAAAAAAACACCAACGGAAAGCAATTCCGCATGTAAGTGAGGTGATTATGTGAAGGATTGAGTCAATTCCAATTCTGCGAATCCAAAGTCCAAACGCACGGCGTCAATTACCAATTTCTCGAATCAGAAAGAGAATAAAATTTTCAAAATTACACGACGCTAAATTTTCTAAGAACTCTGCCACCCACACCCAGCTGAATCAGCTTCGGAGGCCCATAATCTAGGGTTTCCTAAACTTCTGATTTAAGGCCGATTCTTCTATTCTAAGCAGCGAAGAAGAGAATTCAGAGAGGGTTTTGAGATATGGGAAATATATTTGCCAAGAAACCCAAGATCACCGATGTTGATCGAGCAATTCTCTCCCTCAAGACGCAGAAACGGAAGCTTGCGCAATACCAGCACCAGGTCTGTTTTGATTGTCTTTTGACGTGATTTAGATTTAAAACATGTTTTTGATAATTTTTATTGTTTTTTTTGTTCATTGAATACGAGAACATTGCATGTCAAATTACAGAGACAATGTTCTTGGAGATGTCAAATTTTAATCTGTAGAACGTATTGAGAAACATATTTTAATTGCAAGGGGAGTTTCATTGTTGTGATGGGGGGATTCATTGGCATAACAAATTAGTACTTTATTGATGTGAAATGAGTTTTTTGTTTTGTTTTTGGTTGCCCGTGGAGGGGTATTTAATACAGTCCTAGGTTTCTATCTTAGCTTCCCACGCGATTGGAGCCATGGTCTGCCTCCATTGAGGCAGTACCATCTGGCACTCTTCCAAGAAGGGATTTCACTCAATCCGTACACTTTCTGAAGAAAAATAAATTATAGTACATAAATTACTTAGATATATTGGAAAAAAAGAGAACATAATTGTCTCCATGTTAAGGTTTAGATTATAATAAATGCACTTTACACTATTAGGTTGAATGGTGTATTTCACCAAAAGGGGAAAAAAAATATTGAATTGGGTCCAAAGTTGTACGAATTATTGCGAGATCAAACTTATGAATCACTCTATGAAGTAATGAGAGAGAGTGATGGAACAAAGATTACGACAAGTAAATAAGATTATGAAAATCAATTTGGATTTATGATGGGGAGGTCTCTACCATTGAAGTTATCTTCTTACTTAGACAATTTCAATGGAGAAGTTTAGAGATTAATAGAATCCAAAGAGAATTAATCTAGTAGATGTTGGGTGAGAAAGAAGTTTTGAGAAAATTTATTGATATCGGTAAGAACACATATGAGAGAGAGGTAACTGGCATGAGAACAGTTGGTTGCAAGACAAATCAATTCTTTGTTACAATAGGTTTACATTAGGGGTCAGCTATGAGCCTGAATCTTTTTTACATTGGTTATCGACGAACTTATTGCTCATGGTCAAGAGAAGATCCCTTGGTATATGTTATGTACAGACGACATAGTATTAGTATATGAAGCTAAAGATGAGGTAAAAATGCAAAACTTGAGGTTTTGAGTGATACCTTAGAATCTAAGGATTTTAAAATAAACCAAAGGCAGAATACATGGAATGTAGTTAAGATTGTTGACCAAGAGATATCCTAAAGTGACTAGTTCTCGTGTCTTGGCTCAATTATTTGTAAGGATGGAGAGAACGAGAAAGATGTTGCGCATTTAAGTAAAATTAGGTGCCTAAAGTGGAGTTGTATTTCTGCGGTGTTATGTGACAATGTGGGTATGTGACCCATGCATTCCGATTAAAGAATGTTATAAGACAACAGTTAGACCAATTGTGTTTTATGTCGCTTGAAATTGGGACTCCAAATTCCTCAATATGATTCAAGAAGAATTGTCTAACTTGATATCAGATCATGAAATGCCATTATTTTTAGAGAGAGTGAGCCAGTTCTCCAATTTCCTTTCCATTTGGATTCAAGAATATGTGGCTTGAAGCGGCTGACTTTAAGGATCGATGCGGAGTTGGCAGTAGGACATGTCCGTTGGTAGGAAGCTGAAAACCTTAATGGAAAGAATCAAGAACCAAAGTCTTCGGTCTAGTAGGAGAACAAAAGAAGTCGACTCTTGTTGAGATCGAGCCCTTGATAGGCAGAAGGAAGGGAGGCTGCTGTCGGCTTTAGGGAGCATAGTACAAGAAGCTCTAAAGAAGTTTCAATGGTTGAAAGTGGGAGACAAGAACTCGAACTTCTTTCACATGTGTGCCAATGCCTGGGGAAAACATAACTGTATTAGTAGGATAAGAGGGATTGACTCAGTTTTTTTTGAGGTGGTTTATTTTTTTTATGAGCAACGTTATTAACTTATTATTCGGATGGTCTCCCTAGGCCAATTTTTAGGAAGCAAGGAGTTTGCTCAATTGGGTAGCTAGGAGGTGAGTTTGTTAGAAATGGCTGCTGAGGAAGTTTGGGAGGGAATAAGTCCCTCAGCCTTAGATGGCTTATGTATAGGTTTCTACAAGGCTTTGCTGGGATATTATGAAAGGTGATTTAATGACGGTCTTAGAGGATTTTCACAGAGGGGGAGATGGGATAAGGGGCCAACTCAACTCTTATCTCTCTTTCCCACAAGAGAGAAGGGCAAAAGACTTGAAAGACTTCAAGCCTGTTAACCTGGTCAGCAGTTTATAGAAAACAGGGTCTATGGTTTTTTTTCCACTAGACTCAAATCTTGAATTATTATTACTAATATTATAAAAGTGAATTTTTGATAGTTGAAATAAAATGAATTGAGTCACCTCTGCCCAAAGCGCCTTATGTGGGCCGGTCATAGGGGGAAAAAGTCACGTGTTTTAGTGCATGTGCAGTCGGGAGTTTCTTTTGGTGTTTAGTGCTTCCCAATATTTGGAATTTGGAAGGGTGGTTGGGGGTAATCAAGGGGCTTTTGTTGGAGGTAGCAATTGGTGGATAGGGTATTGATTGTTATTTATTGCATTGTTTTCAAGATTAGGGAAGGGGGAGGGGTTATTCTATGTCAGATAGATCTTGAGAAGGCATATGACCATGTGGATTGGGCTTTTTTGCATTATATCCTTGGCCATTTGGGTTTTGGGTGAAGGTGGAGAGAATGGAAAGCGTGTTTCTCATTAGCCTTGTTTTCCATCCTAGTGAATAGGACTCCAACGGGCTATTTTATCAGTTCTAAAGGCATTCGTCAAGGGTGCTCGTTATCTCCTTTATTAGTCATTGTGGTTGCAGAAGCTTTGAACAGGGTGATGTTGAGAGCCAAAGAGCTTGGTTGTATTGAGGGTTCTTAGAGAGGGGTAGGTGAGCCAGTGACTACACATCTATAATATGCGAATGATATGTTTGTGTTTGTTGATGCCTCTAGAGTGCAAGAGACTGACGTTCAGTGATCCTTAGTTGTTTCGAGGCAGCTTCTGGTTTATGCATCAATCTTTCCTAGAGCACTTGTGTAGGTGTCAGGGAGGATGTGAATGGGTTGTTTGCGGACTGTGCTAGGGTGTTGGGTTGTGGTTTGAGTAAGTTCCCTCTTATATATCTTGGTCTTCCTTTTGGTTCTAGATAAATTTCCACATGCGACCAATTGATTGAAAGGATGGAGAAAAGATTGCCTTGTTAGAAGAAATATTTTCTCTCTCTTAGGGGAAGGATAACTCTTATTAATAGTTTCCAAGCTAGAGGGGCAATGCGAAGAGGACCTTCACTTCCAGTAAGACAGTAACTTATGCAGTTACCTCCTTGCGAAGGAAGAGAGTGAGTTGATTTGAAGATCTCGGTATGCGAAGATTTGGCTCCTCCCATGGTCCAAATATTTATTTGGATAGCGATGTTGGATAGGAATCTCACAGTGGACCAGTTGAGGATTTGCTGTATGCAAATTCTAAATAGGTGTTGTATGTGAAAAAGCATGGAGAGGAATGTTAGCCACCTCCTCGTCCATTGTATGGCAGTGTATAGATTTTCTTCCTCTCTTGTTTTGGTTCTGTGCGTAAGTGTTGTTAAGGCGACTTCAGGATGTAGATCCCATGGGCACCTGAGGTAATTGTATAGTTTTGCTTAATATAAAATGAAGGGTGTGCCAGCTGTTAAAATGAGGTCTGCTTGCCTAGGACGATCTTGGTACCAGTTTGAGCTTCATGATTGAATGGAGAAGGGTTGCAATTATTGGACCATGGTTTCAACTCACCACCTGAAACCAACCACCTCGCATAGATTGCATATATGATTAACCCTTTGGTA
Source organism: Tetracentron sinense (assembly GCA_015143295.1). NCBI lineage: Eukaryota > Viridiplantae > Streptophyta > Magnoliopsida > Trochodendrales > Trochodendraceae > Tetracentron > Tetracentron sinense. The sequence continues at coordinate 71,349 of JABCRI010000449.1, read as the reverse complement.
AGTGATTTAAGTTTCATTCATATCTCCATTGTTGGATAATAAGTGAATAAAAAAAATCAAAAGGGATTTGCACCAGGGATTAAAAATACGATTTTGGGGGATGTATTAGTCCCAACCGAAACCTATACGTATCGGTTTCGGGCGATACATATAAAATTTTCTTTTTAAGAAACAAATAATAAAACATCAAATTAAATTTAAAAAATATCAAATGATTTATAAGAACCAACTATAAAGCATAGTTGCAGGGAAGCTATATACAGGGTAAGAAGCTCGTTTCCCAGACTCACTTCCTCGGACAGACTCGCTTCCTAGGAAGCTCACTTTCATCACGTCTCATTTAGTAGTCAAAGAGAGCAGTATGTGTGAAGAAATGGGGTAGACCAGTGTCTATAGCCTAGGGTGTAGACTATAAGCAAGTATCGTCGGTTTGGAACCTAAGGTACCTACCTAAGGCACCACACTTTTCCACAAAAAATCACATGCAAAATAAAATCAAAGGGATAGCAACCTATAATAACATAATAGGGATGAGGAGTCTATATCTCATTTCTCGCTTCCTCTTTCCTAAGGTTTTTTGAGTCTCGCTTCCCGCTTTTGCTTTGATTCTCATTTTCGCTTCTCGCTTTGGTAACTATGCTATAAAGTCATAGGAAGAATCTCAAAAACAAAGTAGCAAACAAAATTACAATTACACAATGAATTAAAACATGAATAACTAATAAACGATACGTATTGTCCGTTTTGTATCAGTATAAATATCGTATAGGGGCTACCGATACCTATACGTATCACCTGTTTTGTATCGGTTTCGGCGATTTTTATTTCTATGATTTGCACTTCAGATTACTGGATGAAGAATATAATCTGTCATTTGGTTTTATGATATTTGATCAACAAGGCATATAACATACATCAAACAGATGAATCTTGGAGAGATGAAGGATAACATACAACAAAAAATAGAGGGAAATCATATGGTCCATCCACACACACACACACACACACAGAGTTAGCATGAGGGAGACATACTTGGCACCGTACAATTTATTCTTTCGTTTTCTTCTTCTTCTATTTTCATTTTTTGTTGGATCTTCAAACCCTAATATATGGTAAAAGACAGGAAACCGTATAAAATTCATTTTTTTGCCAAATTGTCCTATTTGGATGAAATGAATCTTATGCCCTTAAACAATAATAAAGTTACAATTACAAGATTTTTTGAAAGGCTAACTGGGTCCAGCGTAGCGCCTGGTCACCTGGGCGATCGCTTGAGGCACTTGAAGCGGCACCTTTTACAACTATTTCTGGTTTATTTTTATTTTTTGGAGGTAGAAGACATTTATTTGTGGTGATCGGAAGGGGTATTTGGTAATAGGGGCAGTATTCTCTGGATATGTTGCTGCTTGCTATATGTCGGGGTTTATAGAGAGATGAAGAACAAGACGTGTAAGGGGATTGTATCTTCTCTTCCTAGTCTTTGATCCTCTATCAGGATATGTAGTTGTGCAACTCCCCTCTCGAAGTTTGTGTGGGTCACAGTTTGGATTTAGCTTTTAGATGGAGTCCTTTTTTTTTTACTCTTAATTTTGACGCTTGTGTTTTTCTTGTAAGGAATTTTTCGTTCCCCCCTTATTTGTATTTCCTTCTCCTTATCAATACGATTCTCATAATTCATATAAAAATTGTTGGGTAACCAAAAAGCAATAAATTAATTAGTGTAGCTGAGATGAAGATATTGAGATAGAATGATAGATAAGTGGAAAGACTAGAAAAGAGAATATCAGAAATGAGCGCATTCGAGAGAATCTTGGATTAGTTTAGGTGATATAAATAAGGAGACTCGACCATGATAGTTTGAACACATTCAACAAAGACCAATGACCTCACCAATGAGAAGTGAGTTGGTAAAAGTTGAAGGCTTTGAAGGGCAAGAGAAGGCTAAAAATGAGGTGGATAGAGACAGTGTGAAAAGATTTGATAGCACACTCCTTGACTAAAGTCATGTCTTTTATCAGCATGGAATGACGAAATAGAATTTGTGTTGCTGAGCCCCCAAATATTTGATGAAGCAATGATGATGATGATGATGATGATGATAAAGGGGAAACCATAGGAATATGTCAAGACTCAAATAGTTATGATTAGATGATCGATATACACAAGATCAGTGAAAAGACCTTTAAGGTGTGGATTAATTGGAACAAGCATTAATCTGATAACATAATGAATTTCATGGCAGTGCCTTGTGAAGTGTTGAATCATGAATGAACCATGTTGCTCATTACAACCTATCTATTTCATGGTGCAAGTTGCTTATCAACCACTTCTATCTCATGTTGCATTAGTTTTGAGACGAAATCACAAGCCTATATTAATTTAGGGAGAAAGTAATTATCTTGCTACTTCAATACCAATAAACTACTTAAGGTACTTAATATATTTATTTGGATTTGATGGTGCATTAACTGATTAGAAACCATTAGCTAGCTTGACAGAGGTTTTAAAGAATATTTTGGGCAAAAAAATTATGAGACACATTGGTTATAGAAACATGACATAGGGACATTTTGAGAACCAAAAGGCATTAGCAGCATTTTGGGTATAGAAAAAATTGAGGGTATTTTGGGTATATACACTTGAGGGACATTTTAGAAATAAAGAAAATTAAATATGGCAAACTTAGGGAGCATTTTAAGCTAAAAATTTTGTGAGAGGCATTTAGGGTATAGAAATTTAACTTAGGGACATTTTGGAAACTAAAAAATATTTGGGACATTTTGACTATAGAAAAAAAAATTGAGGGCATTTTGGGTACAAAAAACCTGACTTAAGGACATTTTGAGGAAAAAAATTTAGAGACGTTCCTGGCTTCTTGCCAAGAAAATAAATAAAAAATTAATAATAAAAGGACATGATATAACCGAATCGGTCGAACCGGGAACTGGTTTGGTTATAAAGACATTGCTTTATATATTAATAAAGGGCAGTTCTAGAACTAAATGAAATTCCAATCAACTTTTTAAGTTCACTTTATTTTTTGGTGAAAAAGTCCCCCATATTAATAAAAGCTAAAATTAATAAAAAAAATAATTTGGAATAAAGCGAAAATTTAATCAGCTTTTTTAAAGTATCATTCTATTTATATATTAGCACAAGGGTAGTTTTAGAATTAAGGTAAAATTCAATCAACCATTTAAATATCATTGTCTTTATATATGAGTAAAGGGTAGTCTTGGAATTAAGTAAAATTCAGTTAAAGTTTTCAACTCATATGTGTAAAGGGAAATTTTGAAATTAAGTAAAATTCATTAACGTTTTGAACCTATATGAGGAAAGGGCAAATTTGGAATAAACTAAAATTCATTTAACATTTCCAATCCATAGGAATAAGGGTAGTTTTGGAATTAAATAAATCTTCAATCAACGTTTTGAACATGCCCATCCTCTTTATATCAGTAAAGATGTGGCATTGTACTAAAGGATTGAAAACTCAGTTTTGGGGACCGTAATTGGTTTTGGCCGTCATTTATTATTTATTATTTTTGTTTTGAAAAAATCTAAAAAACCGCAATAAAAAAAATGCACTAGATGAGTAACAAGATTCCATACTTTGGTTGTTTGTTCAATAACCTAATCTAAGTTCCACTTCCATATAGAGAAGCATTGAGAGTAGTTGATTCTTTTAGTACCTTTGAAAGAATACCCTGCTTGAGTATTTAAATATATAAGATACTGCTCCAATTACACCTGACATATTAGCTAAAGAGCATGCCTAATATGTCCAAACAAAAAAAAGGCTTTCCTGTGTTCTTAGTAAAGCTAGATGCAATGCTTCCAATGGATTAAATCTCAAAGACGAGACTGTGAGTTTACTAATTTGAATTAAGAACAACAGCTATACAACATCAATTTACTATCACGAATGCACCACCAATAAAAAGTCCATCAACTCATTTCTAGATTTTGTACTTTGACTCACTCTCTTTTTAAAAGTATTGAAGAACGTGAAACCTTGGTTATAATTTCTTTTTCTGAAACTACCAGCCATTTATAGAACATTGCAACACTTATTGAACCTGGGCAATAGATCTTGTGTGAGATCTATGCTTGTTAAAGGCTAGGAAGGATAACTTCCTTGAAATTTATAATAAAGGGAACCTGGAGGTGGATTCTTCTTCTATTGTTGTTATACCTTCATTAGCAGCAGGCAAATCTCGCAGATATGTCATCCATTTTGGAGAACAGAGCTGCAACTCTTACTTGTTTAAATGCAAATTTCTATAACGCATTATCCTTTACGATTAGGATTCCCCCTGATGCCCCGATTGAGGAAATAGCTTCCCAAATCCCAACCAAAATTATTGCAGCTCCACACCCCTGAACTATGACATCTGCTTTCTCCAGTTTGGTTTCCCGTATGCAAATGACAACAACTCATCTAGTTGTTCTTTATTTCGAGTTCAAAGTAGGTGATGGGATTGAGATCAGTTTCTGGAAGGATGTGTGGAGTGGGTCCTCGAGGCTGCAGGATGACTTTGTCACTATATTTCACTTAACTTCGGACAGGATGGCGTCAGTCGGGGATTATATCGATAGAGGTAGGGGGGGGGGGGGGGGCTGCTTTGTGTCCCAAACTGAGAAGAGGGTTAAATGACTTGGAAATAGCTGAGTTTGGTAGGTTGTTAAGAGCGTCTGGGGTTTCTCCCTTCGGTTTCTTAGGGTCGGGATTGTAGAATTTGGTCTAGAGACAACAAGGTTTGTTTTTCAGTGAGATCTCTAGTGCAATTGCTTGAAGCTGGTCCTTCCGTCTCTTCTTCACATAGGGCTGTGTGGAATCCAGGTATTCCATCTAAAGTATCTTTTTTTCTATGAAATGCGGTTTTGGATAAAATTCTCACTTGTGACCACTTGAAAAGTCAAGGGTGAGGGATGACTAATCGTTGTTTTATGTATCTCCAAGCGAAAGAGTCGGTAGATCACCTTCTCTTGCACTGCCCTATAGCTCGTGAAATTTGAAGTTTCTTTCTTTCTCGCGTGGCCTGAGTCTTTCTCTCTTCCTTTCAAAATTTCTTGTCTTGCTGGGATTTGGTAAGTAGGGAAGGATCAAGGTTGGAAGATATTACCGGGTGCCATAGCATGGTCTAAATGTAGAGAGAGGAATAGGAGAGTTTTCGAGAACTCTACATCCTCTCCTTCTCGTATTTGTTCTAGAATCAGGTCTTTGGCGTTGGAGTGGGGCTCAACAAGGCAGGAAGGGGTGGGCATGTTGTTTGCCTGATTCGTAGTGTCGTTGAGGGTCACTATTTGGGGGCTAGCATGGTGTTTTCTGTTTTCTCTTCTTTTTGTACCACGCATTGGTTCACGTCCTCATGAACTATGCTCTATCTACTACTTTGTTTTTGTTATGCTTTCCTTTTTTATATAACTAGTAAATGTGCACATGCTTTGCACGTATTACTTTTTTTTTTTTTAATAAAACATAATTATTTATTATAAAAATATAATTATATATAAGAGTGCTAAGACCCCACTTCCCTCAGTATATGTATAAGAATTTTTCTGTATAGATGTGAATGTTAACATTGCAATTTTTTTTTTTGTTTTGAGATACACGGTTAGGCCGCAACCCCGGTTAGTAGTTAGTATTTGTTTTAAGTTAAGGCTGGGTGGAAAGTACACCACTCTCACCCTCTTGGGAATGGATCCCGGAACCTCCCACTGAAGGGGAGGATATACCTACCATTGGGCTATGCCCACATCTAGGGGGAATAACCTGAGAATCTTTAGGTAGGGAAAAATAAAGTAATGCCCACCAATAGACAACAAATAAACAACATGTCAAGGGGGCTCATGGAAAAATTCAATTTTAGGCTTGCACTTGAATCCCAATTGAGAGCAAGGTCATGTACCTTTGCAACTTCTTCTACTATCTCATCAGTTCAATGGGTAAGCTGTACAATCCAACATACCTTGTAGTAAATGATCAATGCCAACTGCTAAATAAGGAAGAGAATGAGAACGAGACGAATCCTCAACACGTATGCAATCGAAAGTGGATAATATAGATGACCAAGCATTTCAATTCGCTCGTCCCACATATACATAACCTCTCTTGAAGGTTGGCTACGTGATCACCACTGAAACAGGCGAGTGATTTTTATTCCATCTCCCTAGATTAATTTATAGATCCTTGCAACATCTTGTATCGTCAAAAAGGCTACCAATCCAAACCCCATGCCAAAACACTCCCACCAAAATCTTGGATTTGAGAAGATCAAACGGTTGGTGATTGAATTACCCGTTGGAAATTTCCATTTAGAGGAAATCGCTGTTATGAGATGAAGAACCGTGTTTGAGAGAACTTTAAAGAGCTTTGGATAAGTGAGAGTCCTTACTACTAATAATAACAAAATTGGATTAGAAAGACAAGAGTGTTGGGTCTCTCTCCCATCTACAATCTCTCACTCTCCCACGTCTCTCTCTCTCTCTCTCTTAATCGAACTTTAATTATAATTATTTTTTGTGGATAATAACTTTCTATCTAATAGAGAGTCCTTATATATATTCTATTGGATATAAAAAAACCTTATAAATTCAAGTGTATATCTAAAGACACAAAAAGAATGAAGTTTTGTCATTAAATAAAATTCTAATTTAAATAGGATACTATTAATAGAATTCTAATTTGCTCATTATTTACATAGAATGCCATTAATGAAATTTGTAATGACTATACTATCCCTTAGAACCTTGGTTCACGTCCTCATGAACTATGCTCTATCTGCTACTTTGTTTTTGTTATGCTTTCCTTTTTTATATAATTGCTTGATTACCGATCAAAAAAAATTCAGCATCGCTCCTCTACCTTTGCCTCCCAGCCCTCTCAACATTCCAGGGTAAGATACTTGATCATTGTTGGGGAACTTCAGAATGGCCCCTTGACTTGCTTGATTGTTCCCCTGCTAGATGGCTGCATAGTTTATGGAACCTTCCAACCATGGTTACCAAACACCCATATTATACCTGTATAGTACCTGTATAATACTTTTAGGGGGGTCACCATTTAAAAATGTGTACTTTTACCGTGTTATAATACTCGAATTACTTATTAAACACGTACAGTATGCGTGTATTGTTGTACTTCTACCGTGTTAAACACATATTCTGTATTAAATGATTATTATTAGTTAATATCACAATTTTTATTTATTTATAATTATAAATTACTTCTTAATTTTCTGTACTTTTGCCGTGTTTTTGCCGTATGACACATTCCCGAATGGATCATTGCCGTATTATACCCATACCTGAACTTGGTAACTATTCTTCCAACTCCTTCAATTCATACATGAGTTCCCCTTTCTCAGTGGCCCAAAATAGATCCCTTACTTCCTCTTTGTGCCACCGGTACAAACTCCCTAGGAATTTGCCAAAATCTTCCATCTTAGTAATACCCACTCCGAGACATGATTATCATTTTTCTGGTTGCTCGTTTAATATTTCCATTTGGGCCTGATTTCTGAGAGAATGATCATGGTATACCACCACGTCTAAGATATAGGGCTATTCAGGTATAAGTATAATATAACAGTAGATAATAATCACGAAGAAATGAAGGCCAGAAGACAAATTTAACAGATTAGCAGGGAGTTGCAATGTCAGATTACCTCACGACATAGACCTTTTTCTTGTTTTGCCACAACTATAACTCTTCTTCATGGTACTCCTCAGTAGGGGATATCTATTTTCATTCTTTAAGTGTTATTCTTTTGTTGAAAATATTTATATCTTGCACTATATTATAGAATAACAAATTTTTAGCCTGCACATTTGTCTATAGCAGAACTGGCTTGACAAGAAAAATCCTGCAGAATGCTACTAGCATGTACTGATAATTTTATTAAGTAGATTTTCTGTTTTGTTGCACACCCAGTATGAAATACCTAGTTGAATGATAAGTAGTGAAAAGGTATGCACTTTGAGATTCTTAGTTTCTTTAAGCAGTCCAGGACATTCTCTAATTTCGGATTTGGATAGTATTTGAAAATTGTTGAAGGATCGCAACTTTATGCAGTTAATCATTTCTAACACATTGTTGGGAGGAGGTATTGTAGGAGAAGTCTGATTTGGGAATACATTACATCTTTTTATGGTGTAACTTCTTATATACTCCCATTTCATGTGATTCTTTTCAGCTTGATGCTGTAATTGAAGCTGAGAAGCAGGCTGCAAGGGACTTGATTCGTGAAAAGAAGAAAGACAGGGCCTTGCTTGCCTTGAAGAAGAAGAAGACCCAGGAAGAGTTGTTGAAGCAAGTTGATGCCTGGCTCATTAATGTTGAGCAACAAGTAAGTAGTTCCATTTCATGAGTAGGTTTCATTTTTATTTTTTCTTTTAAAAAATAGATCATTTTACTTTTATTTCAGTGGGGGCCCTCTCCTTTGAAAATGATTTTTTAAAATGAGTTTTATAGTTGAAATAAAAGGTGTGAATGCTCCAATCTGCAAAATGTTTTAGTTAGCAGATATTGAACTGGCAAGCAAGCAGAAGGCTGTGTTTGAGAGTTTGAAGTCAGGTAATAATGCAATCAAAGCGATACAAAGTGAGATCAATTTGGATGATGTTCAAAAACTGATGGATGATACTGCTGAAGCAAAAGCTTATCAAGATGTGAGTTTCATTATTATATTTTCCTCTGGTTCTCCTTTACATCATGGCTGGATTCATAACCTCATATGATTATTGTTTCTGGTACATGCTTCAAATTTTTGTTTCTTCAAGAAAGCTGTTGGAGATACGTACTTCATTTCCTTCTTCATTTCCTTCTGTTTCAAATGTTCTAGGTTTTTTTGCAGAAAGGACTGTCTTGTTTATATGGATTAGGTTTTTTTGTGCTAGATCATTTTGCAAATCTGCTATTTACTTCTCTAAAATAAATTTATGGAAGTAACCATTTAATGCACTGTCCTGCATAGTGTTATTGCTGTCGGTAGTACTTTTATGTCACCCATATCTCTAAGTAGTTTCAGTCCCAACTCCCAAGATTAGTTCCATTAAGAAAGACAATATCATACAACTAATACATGTTAATTGACATTTGAGTATAGACTGAAGCCATTACAGATGCTTGGAATTTAGTGAAAACAGGTGCTCTTCATTAGTTAGTGGAGATATATTATATTAACATTTAGCACCTCATCAGGCTCGGGCAAATTTTGTGTTCTCAGGTACAAATTTTTTTTTCCTCTGTTTTGACTAACTTTTGGCATCACCATGGCTTGGAGATTAAGCAGGATGTAGGCATAGTGACAAAGTCAGAATTTGGGAATAATTCGGCAGAGGTCAAGTTCGGAAAAATTCAGGAAAATCAGAAAAAATTCGGAATAAATAAAAAATAAAGTAATAAATATAAAAATATATCAAACAATTTGATTGAAAAATATACAAAATTAGTAATTTTTGCTAAGTTTGAGAAAATAATTTTGGTATAATTCGGAAAATTCGGGAATAATCCGAAAAATTTGTGAATAATTCGCGAATCCAACAATTCGCGAATAATTCGGCAAAGAAAAAATGCGCGAATAATTCGCGAATTTTTGGAATAAAACAGAGTTTTTTGTTGCAGAGGCTGTAGGAGAGTAATGCAACCCATTTCCCTTGATCGTTGAGATGTGTAACACAGAGTTTTGGAGAGACTTGAGAATTTGCGCTATTTTTAGTAGAGAACGAAATATTAATTGAGAAACTAGTGGCCTGATATTTTTTCTTTGATCGGTATGCAACAAGTATATTATAATGATGAAATAGAAGTTACAACAGTTTAGCAGATAGATAGTTTACAAGTATGTAAACTTGGGATAAAAGGAAACAAAAGACGAAAGACAAAATAATCCTGTGGTTTGATAGTACATACAGCCAAGAACTTCTGAAAACTGAACCAATCAAACGGGCAGAATCTCAACCTAGTATTTCTCCCCGGTCCACCCCAACTTTCCAAATTGAACACCATTCTAATACGCGAACATATGTTGGATGAAGTGGTGTGGACATCGGATCAGCTAGTGTGCGAGTATACCAGTGGAGGCAGAGGAGAGGCCTTACACAAGTGCCATTATGGATGGACGACTTGTTTATGGGCTTATATTGTGTTCTTGACGGGGCTTATATTGTGTTCTTGAGTCTTGACGGAGATCCACTGTTGGATCGTGTTTTTGAGGAAGATCCACCATTAGATCATGTTTGTGATGGAGATCCACCATTGGATCATGTTCGTGATGGAGATCCACCGTGGGATCATGCTCGTGTTGGAGGTCCATCGTTGGATCACTTGATGGAGACTTTGAGGGCTATGATTAGCCCGTAGGACTATTAGTATATTAGTTTGTCATTTGGCTTTATTCTATTTTAGTTACTAGAGATTATTTTCTTAGTAATGGTGTTTTAGTGATTAAAGATGTTTAGGGTTTCTTCTTTTCTTTTTAAAGTTAAATACTCGTTTTAGAGTTTTATTTTTCACTTGATGAATGAAATATGAGAGCTTTTGCTTTTGGAATCTCCTGTGAAAGGATCATGTGAAGCAATGGTATGAAACCTGATCAATCCTTGGTGTGAAGCCAGATTATCTTCTTCTTTCTTCTCCTCCATTACTATCTTCCTTTATTTTCTGTTTTTATCTTTTAAAAAAACTAATTCCCTATCCTAGACTTTTCCCTGCCCTTTCCCTTTGCTGCCATGCAGTGTAGTGAAGGCGTTGCCTAGGCATTTTTGGGCCTCAACCGCCTAGGTGCCCCTCTAGGTGGGCGAAAGTCATTGGCGACCGCCTAGGCATCTAGGCGCTAGGCGGTCGCCTAGGCGGTCCATACAAAATTTCTTCTATAAACTTATTTTGAAACTCTCTTTTCAACCCTCCTTTAAAATCCTATTTTAAAAACTCATTTAAAACCCTCTTTTAAACCATATTTTAAAAGGGCAATGATTAGCCCACCACGCATTTGACTATGTAGTCAAATGTTGTGTCCACGTATGGTTAAGCTTAAGAAAATTAAGGTTGATATATATACATATATATATATATATATATATTTAAAAAAAAAAAAAAAAAAAACTAAGGTTAGATTGCTTAACCCTAGGGGTTGAGTGAATCTTAATCACAACTGATGGGTGTTAAAAAGGGGGACATGGACCAATGCTGATCGCACATTCCACTACAGTGGAATGCGGCATTAACTTAAACACTTCCCATTTTAAAACCCTCTTTTAAAACCATCATTTAAACTCTTAAACCCTTTTTAAAACCATTTTTTAAAGTCTAAAAGCACTATCTTAGATATAGGTGATGCATTTAAACTTTAAAAGCAACATCCAAAGTCAACACTCAAAATCACCTTAAAAGTTAGAAAACTTCAAACTAATTATATATCTATTATTTATGTAATATGTATAATTATTAATATTACAGATACATATATTTAATATATATAAATATAATTTTATTGTTTTTATCGCCTAGGCAGCGCCTCGCCTAGCCAGGCCTAATCGCCTAGGCACCGCCTGGACGCCTTGACTACACTGCTGCCATGCAATCTCCAGCCCCACCTTGACTTCCGCAGCTCTATTCCCCAACACTAATACTGCCACAGCCCTAATACCCCAACCCTATACTGCTGCAACCCTTTTTTCCCAGTCCCTAGCCGCTGCCGCAGTCCACCCCATTACCCCCCCCCCCTCCCTTTTCTGCATCTGCATCTCAGACTCATTAGCCAATTATTTTTGTTTTAGATTTTTAGTTTTAGAATTTCACTTTTATTTTATTTTTTCCCTCTTGCCTTCATCTCTACAAAGATGTTTTGTTGAGAGTGTTGGGTTGGAGCAAGGTTCTATATATCGATATCGTTCGACATGTCGAGCCGTAGAAAAAGATATATCGTTTATCAGTGATTTTTGGAAAAATGACAAAAAAATGAGGCAAAACATTAAAGTCTGCAGTGAACCTTCAGGAAATGTTAAAATAGATATTAATACACCTTTTAGAATATTAAAAAAAAAAAAAACAATGTCCATAAGAGATGTAATTAGAAGAGAGCAAAGATGTGCACTGATGGTGACGATAATGTATGATTGATTCATGTTTCATTCATTTCTGCATGAATCGTGACCATGAGAGTGAGAGAGAGATAAAGAGAACCGTGAATAGCATTAGATGTGAAAAGTATTTCCAATGGCTTCCATTGTCTCGATTAATAATATTTTATATTTTTTAACAGATTAATAATTTGTTTTAGTTTTAATGTTATTAAATAATATTTAGTAATTTTATATAATATTTTTACTTAAATAAGTTATATTATTTGGTCGATGTTACTAAGTATATTATTTAGAATCATTAGCTATTAATAATAAAAATAGAAAATTATTAAAATTTATAACTAAATAAAATATTCATGTATAATCCATTAAAAAAAAACAACTTATATTAAAATTTTAATTCTTTTTTTGAATTTGGTGGATAATACAAAACAATATTAGATTATGAGAGCGCGACCCTAGCATTACCCTTATATTAGGTTAAAACTATTAAAGAAGTATGTCTAATGGGATAATGGGAGTGACCCTAGCATAACCCTTGTTAGGGTTACTTAAATGTTAAGACAAGGGATTATGGGAGTGACCTTAGCATGACCCTTGTTAGGGTTATTTAAATGTCAAGACACAAGAGGGTCAAGCCCTCAAAAGCTCATTCGATCAACAACCAAAAAAAAAACTGAAGAAGAGCTTGGAAAGGAAGAGCCGAAGAGGGGAGATGGAAGTCGATCTTGGCTGGCTTTTGCAATTGGCGAAGGCTACAACCCACGGGCCCACGACAATGGTGACTCAACCCACGGCGATGACGAGAGGTATGTCTCTTGCCTCTTCTTCCTTATTCCTTCTTCTCTACTCTCAACCCTTTTTTCCTTTTTTTTGTTCTAAATCAAAGATTCAAGAAGATTGATTAGTCTCAACCAAGGATCAAAAGGGTTGAGAGTAATCATTCACGGGTTGACTGTAGGGGCTGTCCTCCTTCAGGCTCCCGTGATTTTTTTTTTTTTTGATGCTGTCTACACATGCAACCAGCAAAAATTGGGGAAAATGTGTGCATTCACGAGTTTTGGTCGATATCGGCCCTATATTGCCGATATATCTCCGATATCATGTAAAAAAATGCTTACAGTGTGTAGATGTGTCGGGAGGTGGCGATATCGACATATATCGGCGATATTATCGATTTTTTTATCCTTGGGCTGGAGTGATCCTCATTTGTAAATATCACCAAGGATGATGAGAAGAGGACATAGGAAGGTGGTTAACAAGTAAGTAAATATATATATTTAAGATTTCACATATGACCTTTGTACTCGCATTGTTTTGATATCTCTTGAAATCTCAAGGTATGAACATGGCTATCGGACTTCAAGGTTTACTGCTCAAGTCGCTGTTCACTGCCAATCTCAAATTGTTGATTATTTTTACATTCCATGTATTCGACTGCCAATCTCAAATTGTTGATTATTTTTACATTCCATGTATCCAAGCAGACTTGACCTTAATCAAACAAGTATAATCGCCTTACAGGTGCAGCTCTTTGTCATTGGTTTAGCCGATTCTGTGATCACATATATGATTAGAGCTCTTTAGTCCATGTATGCACAGAATGCCTAGATGATGATTGTCCAAGTTCCAACCCTGATCTCAACTATTTGAGACTGTCACTAAACACCTCAATAGATCATCTAATCCGCAACTGCTAATTTTCCTTTATGGTCTGACCTTCTGTAATCTTCACCCAACAGCTCTTCTTTGCATATAAAGTTAATGCGAAAAATGGATGCTGAAATTAAGGTGTATTGAGTCAAACCAAGCCGAGCTCGAGCTTGATTATTTGTGGACGAGCCGAGCTCGAGCTGGTCTTCTAGAGCTCAAGCCGAGCCTAAGAAAGTCTACACATGCAACGAGCCGAGCTTTAACAGTGCCTAGCTCGGTTCAGCTCTATTCGTTTACACTCCTCTTTCCATTACGATCACCCAATTCAATTTTGAGATTCATAAATGCGGGATTGTTACTTGAGCTAGGATATTATTAATTCCCCTCTTGACTCTCTTTATTATAATCGTGTGAACCTAGGTAGTTTTATAACTCTCTTTTTTGCTGGAATTCAAAAAGATTCATCTCTAAATTCCGTTAGTTGCATGGTCCTGCATCATGAAGGAGAGGGAGGGTACTCAAAAACTCTCTTGTTTCTCTTGAAGCAAATTGACTACGAAATAGCTCTGGGAAGAACCGACCAAATAACCTCCTGAGCACTATCCACACTCTATAGAGACTAACAAGATAAGAAGTTGTGAAAGGAAGAATGGAAGACCCAGTCCACAACTACTTGGGTGAGGAACTACCCCAAATCCCAAACACAAAAGGACAATTCAAGTTCATATGATCCATTGTCTCTCCCTAAAATGCCAAACTAGTGGCCTGGTATTTGAATGCTTATGTGCCTTGATTTGGTGCTGGATGATTGGACGAAGGCAGAAGACAGTAATCTGAAACCACTAATGGAACAAAAAATTGGGTCAATTCTCTAAGTCTCTAATACCATGTGAAAACAAGATATCCAAGGGAGATGATAAGAGGGTGAAAAACAATCATTAATATTACCTCATAGTACCTGATAAAACAGTATATTAGTATGATAAACACTGCTATGAAGCATGGTTTTTAATTTCGGCAAATTTTGTGAAATTTTGGTCGTGGTCCCCTCCCCATCCGAAATTGATATCCCTATCATTTTGGGCTACACTATTTTGGTTTTTTTTTTTGGGAATTTCAGCCGAAACAATACTTTAGAAAAAAAAAAAACTTAGTAAAAATTACTGATATTTACTGAACTATACTGATTGTTTGAAATATTGTCGAAAGTACGTGAAATTTCAGGGTTTTCTTTGAAAAATAAAATAATAATATTATTTTTTACTTAACTTCAAATTTAAGTAGATGTTTATTGATAACTATAATAGGATATCTAATAAGTTAGGATACTTAAAGCCCTTAAAAACTTGTACTAACCTATTTAAATTAGAAAACTTAAATATTAGGGCATCTGATAGTTGTGAATTATTTAATTTTTATAAGATAATCTAAATTGTTTAATCTAAAATATAATGTTTATAATTAATAATTTAGTTAATCCTAATATTTAAGTTTTTGTATAGTTTAATTATGTAAAATATGAAATATTCCAGTCAAACATTTAAGTGAAATATGAAATATTTCATTTGAATATTTAAGTAGTACTTTAATAAATCCTAATATTTAAGTTTTTAAAATTTAATTATTAGATAAGTGATTTGCATCTATTAACTTCATTTAAAATATGAAATATATTAAGAAGGAAATTTAGAAAACAAGAAAAAAAAATTGATTTATTTCAGCTGAAATTTTGGAATATTTTAAGAGAATATTCCAGTTGAATAAATTATTCAAAAATAAAAAATTTCGCCATGGGCAAAATTTTTGCCATTAAAATCCTTGCTATGAAGCTGGTTTTTTATTTTTTATATAATAAAGAAGATGTGCTAAAGAGCTTAAATTAGCCACACCATCTCTAAATTGATTAGTATTTATTGTAACTCTCTCCCCCCCTATTTTTTTTAAATGCAAAGAGGATTCTGGAGTTACATAATTATTGTTATTGTTGCGGAGTTATATTATGTTTATCTAATTATTTATGTAATGGTTCAAGTCTCAGAACAAATGAGGTTATGCAATTTTACTGTTATCGACTATAAAATAAACAATGAAATAATCTCGTTTCCAAGTTTCTCTAATCTTTCCTTTTCATTTATAAATAAGAGGAATCTCATATTTGGTTTAGATTTATTTTCCCGCAAAATGAAAAAAAAAAAAAAGGAATAAAAGAACTACTGGTTTAGATTTCTTTTGCAACCATCCCATTTGTTGCCTTGTGGAGTCCACATTGGCCATTTTCTATTTTTTTCTCTTTGTATTTTCCCTTGATAGTTGTAAATATTTGCTACTCTGTCACCAGAAAAGAAATCTGCTTATCATAAAATTATTTACAGCCACACACATGCATTCCTTGCTTCAACTTTCTAGATAAATCTCTTTTTAGGTGCGGGTTTATGTCATGAAATTATCTGATCTAAATGCCAAATTTTGCATCATATCATATCTCACTTTCTGGTACTAACATACTTTCTCAGTCTAGGTAATCCTCTTTTATCTACCTCGCTATGGTTTCAGAGCTTGTTAGGATGTCTACTTGTATCAGATTTACAATTGAACACTGTTTTTTCTCACCTCTGCTTGTGGTTTTTCTACTGCTTGAATTACAAATCTGACTAGACCTGAATGTAAGAACAATGTCAGGTTTCATCATCAATCTTTTCCTTATTTTGTCTGGTTTCTAAGCTTGTGCTTCACATACTATTTTTGGTGTTGAAGGAAATTAATGCAATAATGGGGGAGAAGCTATCAGCAGAAGATGAAGAAGATATTTTAGCAGAATTTGAGAACTTGGAGACTCAAGTATGTATATTAAGTAATAAAACAATTGGCTTTGCAAGTTTTCATGTTCTTGTTGAGAATGTATATCTTGCTTTGGTATCAATTTTATAAGATTTTAGATTGTCAACTAACTATTTTCCTCTTTGATGTTTTTGGTCATTTTAGTCAGAATTAATTCAATATACTAGACTTATGCTTTGTGCTACATTCGGGGATCACTAAAGCAGTATCATGTTGCTTTTTGATAATTGATTCCCAACAAATTATCTTCTGAACTCCTAAAAGATAATGCCCCACACCTTGTGACTCATTTTGTGACTAAGGCATATGGCTCATGCATTAACTTAAAATTAGGTTCTAGCTACATTACTTAAAGACTCTTGAAATTATTTTTTTCTTTCATTTTTCCTTCTTCAAGACTTCTTTGCAGTTGTCTCTTGGAATCCAAAATTCAGTTCATGAATTGATGACTGAGCATCATCTATTTTGCAATAAGTATATGAGCATAAATGTATTTAGGTTGCAACTTTTGCTTTGCTTTCTAAGACTTACTTTTCTTTTATACGATTGAATAATTTGTCTAGCACTTATGTGTGTGTGTATATATATATATATATATATATATATATATATATATTAATTTCTTTAATTTCTAATTATTTTTTATCTACAAAATGAGGGAGCGTGAGGCTTAAGCCTTACGCCTCACACCTTTGGAGGTCCGAACGCCTCGCCTCACGCCTTCGCATTTTAAAACATTGGTTTCAACTTATTCTAGATTCAGGTCGGCAGATTTGCAAGTCAGCATATTGCTAGGTTCATTCAGGAGTTTTTCTTGAAGACTTGCATAGTGTCAGATTTGCAACTTTTTAAACTGAATGGTGGTCTCTTTTTCATTTGAACTTTTTATTTTGTTTGTATTTTAGAAAGGGAGGCAAGGTTTAGTGCTACTTTTAAAAAGGGTGGCAAGGTTATGTGAAGATGTGACTAGAACCTAATTTAATAGCTATGTATGATATACTGCTTTTTTATCTGCTTGTATTTAATGCATTTCATTCTCACCATTAATGCATACTTCAGTAATGGAAGGAAAATATAGATATGCTCTTATTGCCATGACCTCAATGGACCCTACATGGTACATCCGTCTCATACACACACACATACACATACTCACAAAATTTAATCACCAATTTTGTTGCTTTTATCGTGGCATCCCAACTACTGATGACAACCAAAGATTGAAACTTTAGTTGGAAGACTAATTAGTACTTTCTATATCAAGCTCAAATCATGAATAGGTAAACTCATTTTGATATTTTGTGCTGATGAATTTAGGTTGATTAGTTGTATTTAACTGATCTTGTTTCTGTCTAGAAATTTGCTCTTGTTTCGGCAGTCAAAAGAGTATATGCTTTTTCATTGGGCGTGGGGTTTCTGGATTTGGAATTTTTTGTGCTGGCAATGTGACTTGAAGTCATAACTGTGGTTTATCTGAAAAGACTTCTTTATTTGTCTAGATCACCCTTCAAGATCTGCCAGCAGTTCCTGCTCCTACGGTGACATCTTCGGAAGAACTTGACGAGGACTTGGTCCTTCCTGATGTGCCGACAAAAACCCCTGTTACTCCTGAGGTGGTTGCAGATGATGTGGAAGATGCTTCAATGGGAGTTTCAACTAGGAGAAAAGGTTCTCTCTCTCTCTCTCTATATATATATATATATATATATCACATACTGGATCTGCTTAACTCAAAGAAGTTGACCCTAAATCTTTAAAATACAGTTATGGAGGAGCCATTACCTGCTTGATCAAGGGAAAAAATTGGAGTTGGTAACTGCTTTGTGCCGACTGAAAGACTTGCCATCTTGGGGAGTCATTTGCAATCCTCAATGACCCATCTCGTGGTATGCTTTTTCGTATGTATGATTTATGAATAATTTTTTGCTTGTATGTTCTCATACTAATAACTTGGGAGTAGATTCTTACATCATGTATATTATGCTCAACGTATTGATTTAAAAAGCCTTCATTTCGCACGTGTGCCTTGATTCAGTGGTGTTCTGAGGTTTGCAAAGGATACATTGCCCCTTTCAAATTAGCCAAGATATACATTTGTTGCTACTTATACATTCTTTTCTTGCAGCTACAATTCATCCTGGCCTCCTAATCAGTTCTGAAAAAAGTGCTGTCTGTTTGTTTCTTAATAATTTGTAAATGTTTATTACTTCCAATTCTTAGTAATCTGCTATTGGGCATATAATAAATGAGGAAAGGCCATGTTGGGAGGTGGGTGCGCAAATCCAGGATTTCTAGGTTAAGATCTTCCAGGTATGAGGTAACAAATTGAGCAGATCCCCTGATCATAGCCATCCCAAATATGGACTTATTTTGCTCCATTTTGTTCCTAACCATCCAAATGATCAGGTTGGTCAGAGAAAGCCTCCAAAGCTAAGTCACCTGTAATGGCACAGACAGGGGGAGAAGTTCTCGTTAGGACTTGAAAGTATTCATTGCGGCAAAAGTAGAAACAGTGATTGTTGGTTGGTTAAGTCTAACTCAAAAAGAGGATCTACTTTGGGCAAATCATTTTTGAGTCATTTGTTGGAGATCACTCATTTGAGTAAAAACTTGTGGCCAATTCAATTTGCTGAAATGGTCTCCCTTACCAAAAGTTGACCCAACATGGGTTGTAGCAATTTGATTTGTAGAATCCTTTGACTAAAAAGATTGTAGGGCAGTGATTAGCCCACCACACATTTGACTATGTAGTTAAATGCCATGTCCAAGTCTCCCTTTTAACACTCATGGTTAAGCTTAAGAAGATTAAGATAAAATTTTTGTTTTTTTTGTCTACGGTTAGATTGCTTAATCCTAAGAGTGAGAGAATCTTAACCAAAGTTGATGTGTTAAAAAGAGGTGGAGACCGCACGTGTAGTCAAATGTGCCGGTAAGTTGAACATTTCCCAAGTTTGTATCACCATAAGGCAACATGATATATGGCATCGTTTTACCAACCACAAAATTGGACAAATATATTACGTGCGTCAATGGTTCTATTAGGTGCAACTCCCATTCCCATCCCAGCTACCACATTATATGTGTGCTGCCATTTTTGTTATACAAATTGTAGTCTCTAAACTTTATTAAAAATAGAAAGGCTATGACGGAAGAAGATTAATGTTTGACAAGGCATTGATCATGATAATGAGATTGTAAGCTTAATAAGACTATCATGCGTCTTCATGGATCCATGTACACGTTTTATTGTGCTAACGGCAATAATATTATCTTGTACCTGTTCAACTTCATATAATGAGAACAAAATATTTTATGAGGACAAAGATGGATTGTCTTGTCCAAAAGGTAGAGCATCTCCTGTATCAATGGCTTACTTTTCAATCACAATGTGCCACTTATCCTATGTGGATGACTAATTGTCACGCGACAAAGATAATACCTTGTAACTAAAGCAATCAACTATTTGTAATGAAAAAAAAAACTCTACCAGGGAAAAGATGGATTGCCTTGTCTACGAGGTAGAGCATTTCCTGGCGGTAAAGATAGTATCTTATAAGGGTGGCTTATTTTTCAATCTAAAAAAGGCAACACTTTCGTTATTATAATTTTTTTATTACTATAATTAAGTTAAATTAGATACGTTAATTATAAGAATTAATATTGATTTAATTAAGATTAAAGAGATTGGTGTTGCATTTTTGTGATTGTTATTTGTTATGTCTGGGATCCAGTTTCCAGGAAATTGAGGATTCCATCATAGCAAAGCCATGAAGCTTACGCACTTTCATCCCTGTATCATCTTTCATTTGTCTTTATTTTAATGTAATTGGTGGTGTGTACTCGCACATGAAATTTTCTATTATATTTAATATTGCTAAATGGCAATCTTCCATCTCCTATCAGATGCCTATAGTAGCATTCGACCTACCATATTCATATTAATTTCAAGGACAGTAGTAAAGGATTATGGCGTGTCATTATCCCAAAAGGTCTCTTCAGATTGTCGTATTTTATTCCCATCACCTACTATCTCTCTCTCTGCTCTGATAGTGATAAAGGGGCACGTTCCAAAGGCTACTGCAAAAGGCCAAAAACCAGCAACGGATTTCCTCAATCAAAGAGGACATGTGGCAATCTGGAGAGTTTGATGTGTACCGTCCAATGGTATGTGCACATGCACACATACATGCTACCACCCCTTGTTTAAACACCCTCCCACGTGTTACACAAAGAGGCATGCCCGACTGCAATACTCGGGCATCTGTTAACCCTAACATATTTGAAGGGTGTCAAGCTTCATCATCAGGCTAACGGGACCATAGCCCCCCAAAAAAAAATGGGCGACAAAGTTTGTGGGCCATTTCATCCATACTATAACTAGCAAATACCCCGTGCGATGCACGAGATTAAGCAGGACTTTAAAATTTTAAATAATATTAAAGAACAGTATAAATTATACTTTATCTTGTTATAAGTTAAACATGAAAAATCCAATTATTTAGAATAGTGACTTGTGCAAATTACTGACACAAGTGACTTGCTTTCCCCAGAAAGTGAGACCGCTAAAGCAAAATTACTTAGAGCTGAGAAGTGACAAACCTACGACAACTATTGAGAGTTAGAAATACTAATAAATTGATTAATATAGATTTTGAGAACCTAAGAATTTCAACTAATTAAGAAAGCAAATAGAAACATGAGTTCAAATTTTCACCAAAAGCCTTAAATATTTACTTATACTAAAAGAATAAAAATTTAATTGAAAGTCTTGTTATTAATTTAAAAATAATAATGATTTTAATTAATATATTTAATATTTAATTAAATGTAGGTCATATTATTTAAATTAGAAAAAAATATTTATTTCAATTAATAATTCTTATTAAGTGGATGGTCAATTAATAAGGGAGAAGGAGTGTCTAAAGTTTAGAGAGGTGTGATGGAAAAAATATCATTTAATGCATTTGATATTTAATTAAGTAGAGATCTTGTTATTTAATGTAGAAAAATAATGATTTTAATTAAGGATTCTTAGAGCAAAAGATAATAACAATTTGATTAATTTAGATTTTGAGAACTTAATAAATTTAATTAATCCGGAAAGCAAATATAAGCATGAGTTTCATTTTCACCAAAAGACTTAAATTTTTTATTCATCCTAAAAGAATAAAATATTAAATGGAAGTCTTATTATTTAATTTT
Source organism: Tetracentron sinense (assembly GCA_015143295.1). Taxonomy (NCBI): domain Eukaryota; kingdom Viridiplantae; phylum Streptophyta; class Magnoliopsida; order Trochodendrales; family Trochodendraceae; genus Tetracentron; species Tetracentron sinense. The sequence goes on along the minus strand of JABCRI010000449.1, from coordinate 49,569 downwards.
AAAAATAGATTTTTTTTTAAACTCACTTTTTTTTTAATGGAAAAGACATGTGTTGTCTTCCATTAAGAGGACACATGTTTTCTACTCTCTCCCCAATAAAAAAGAGAGTGAGTTATCAAAAGTGATGTGCTAGCGTTATCAAAAAAATTACCTATAAAGAATAATAGAGAGCCCATAATCAAGTTATTTCGATTTTGATTAACTCTAATGGGGAAGGCATTAGGACTTGAATTATTGATTTTATTATGAATTTATTTACAATACCGAGAAGTATGGTTGTAAAAATAAATGCCGCCATAACAATAAACAAATAAAAATTTCTTAAGTTACATAATAAGTAGGGGTGTCAACGGGCCAACATCTTGTTAGCGAGCTGAAAACACACGGGCTATTCAAAAATTGCAAAAGTCCAAACCTAAGCCTGACCTATTTACACCCTAATTAATAATTGCTACATGTCATTGAAATTGTAAAAAAGTAGAGAAGTATGATTTTATTTTTTTGGTAATTAGAGAAGAATGAGTTTAGCGCTTGTTTAGTAGCAAATATATCTGAGTAGTTTAAACCATCCAAAGGATTTGCAGACATTTATGAAAATTGGAACGATACAAAGGTTAACATGGCACAACTTATATAAGACATACAAAAGATAATTTGTGCCCGAATAAAATAAGTCTATCTTCAACATTTACTATTACCACTCATTTCTTGAAGAAAAAGAATGAATCAAATCAAAGCATCTTTAATCCCTGAAAAGGACAACCCAAACATTTTTGCTGACTTTAGACCGATTAGCATTACATGTCCATATACTCTTTACTGGACATCAATAGTGATAATTTTGTAATGTATTACTAAGGTTGGGTTGCTTAACTCTACGGGTGAGTGAATCTTAATCATAGTTGATGAGTATTTAAAATTGGGGCGTAGACCAATAAGGCCCGGCCATTTCGTTACAAAATTGAGATCGGACGTAAAATATTGGAATAATAGGAGCTTAATAAAACTTAAAACATTGTTAAAATATACTCAGTATCTTAATAAGAATGTAAATAGTTTTCGTAAAAAGTAATAATAGTAACAAAATATCAACTTCAATAATAGATGTGTACAAAATTAGCCCGTTGCAAACAGTGAATGACGAAAACTATTGAGTCGGTTGTTTCCTTCCTTAGTCGGCTTAGAGTTGCATACCGCTCCAAAGATAAAAATCTGTTGATCTCATTTTCTCTATAGTCATACGTTGTCCCCTTTCTCTCTCCTCTCTGTCAATCAAGTGACCAACTCCTTCTAATCAATTGCAATTGAACTCTTCAAGTACTTCAATTAAACCCACAAGTCAACACATGTCCCTTTTAACCCATATTAATTGTCATTAAGATTTACTAACTCTTATGGTTCAACAATTTAACTTTATTTATTTTTAGAAACAAATATTAACCCTAAGGGTTAAATTTGTATTTTAATAAGAATAATATTTTTAATATTTTTTCCTAAGGGTTAGTATTAACCCAAAATAATTCTTGTTAAAAAAAATTTACCCTAAAGGTTAATTTTTTAAAAGATTTTTTCTAATAAATAAAGTTAGATTATTGAACCCTAAGATTGTTTTCGTAAGGGTTAAATATTAAAAAGAAAACTCTTGTTCAAAAAAAAATTTAACCATTAGGGTTAATATTTTTTCTAATAAATAAAGTTAGATTGTCGAACCCTAAGAGTTAGAAAATATTAACCGCAATTGATATTTTATTCCCCAAGGGTTAAATATTAAAAAATTAAATCTTGTTAAAAAAATGTAACCATTATGGTTGATATTTTTTCTAATAAATAAAGTTAGATTGCTGAACCTTAAGAGTTAACCGCAGTTAACATGAGTTACTATTTTTTCCATAAGGATTAATATTTAAAAAAAAACTCTTTAAAAAAAAAAATTAACCCTTATAGTTAATATTTATTTTTGATAAATAAAGTTAGATTGTTGAACCCTAATAGTTAGTAAGAACCCTAATAGTTAGTAAATCATAACCATAGTTAATATGGATTAATATTTTTTTCTTAAGGGTTAATACTAAACCTAAGGGTTATTTATTTTTTTAATCTTAACCACAATTAATATTAAAAAATAACTCTTTAAAAAAAAAATTAACCTTATGGTTAATATTTATTTCTAATAAATAAAGTTAGAGGTTAATATTTTTTCTTAAGGGTTATTTATTTTTTTAATCTTAACCGCAGTTAATATTAAAAAATAACTCTTGTTAAAAAAAAATTAACTCTTAAGGTTATATCTTTTTCTAATAAATAAAGTTAGATTGTTGAACCCTAAGAGTTAGTAAAACTCAAACCATCCCTTTGGGTTAAAAATTAAAAAAATAACTCTTTAAACAAAAAATCAACCCTTATGGTTAATATTTATTTCTAATGAATAAAGTTAGATTGTTGAACCCTAATAGTTAATAAATCTTAACCATAGTTAATATAACACTAAGGGTTAGATATTAAAAAAAATTTACCCTTAGGGTTAATATTTTTTTCTAATAAATAAAATTAGATTGTTGAACCCTAAGAGTTAGTAAAACTTAAACACAATTAAAATGGGTTAAGGAGAGGGGCACGTGTGTACTTGTGAAATAACTCATTTTAAAAGAACTTTAACCCTTCCAGTTAATATTTTTTTTCTAATAAATAAAGTTAGATTGTTGAACCCTGAGAGTTAGTAAATCTTAACCACAGTTAATATGGGTTAATATTTTTTCTTCTTAAGGGTTAATACTAAACCCTTTGTAAAAAAAGGTTTTTGGAAAATGTAAAGACTGTTCGTCGGAAGGCGTAAAGATCGTTTTCGGAAGATGGGATGATAGGAATTTGGAATCTTATGTAGCTTGACAAGTGGCATGAAGGGATTGTCCTACATGGCAGAAGGAGAGGAGAAACTCTCCCTTAGTATAGTAATAGAATAGATTTTGTCATGTATTACCAAGGTTGGGTTTCTTAACCTTAGGGGTGAGTAAATCTTAACCATAGTATGAGTATTTAAAATTGGAGCGTAGACCAATAAGCCCGACCATTTCGTTACAAAATGACAACCACAGGTATGTTAAGTATTTTCCAAAACGAAATTACTCCTAGCTGCTGCCGTTCTAATCAGGATGTGAGGGTCGGCTTTGATTGCAGGGGTACCATTGTAATTATATAAATGGGTATATAGCATCAAAATATTCCATACACTAAGCTCCCTACCATTTTTTTTTACATGTTTTACAACCAAAGTCACCAACAAAATAAGAAATTTTCATGAGAAAAAAACCACCTCCTTAGTAACGGCTCTGGCAGGTTAATTTCTCATAACTCACATAATGTAAGCATCATTATATAGTAACATGCATACATACATAAATGAATTAAATAATCTTTATTTACTGGAATATATGGACGTTAATACACTATTTTACTGATCATCATGGTAGATAAATATCTCCAGGACATTCTTCTTATTGCGTCACCAATGACATTTCCTAGAACACAAGGAGTTGAAGAGCATAAGCCCTGTAGACAAAGGATATGATGTTTGATGTTGAAGGAGACCTTGAGAGAACAATCCCTTCAGGAAAAAGTTGCCATAACAGCCTCCCACTCCTACCTTTCTTTTGGAGTTCAAGAGGGTCTTATAGACTCTACTAATGAGTGTGTCTATGAACGAAGAATTGGATCTGCGTGTGTATGTATGAGTACATGCATCTCAATGCTTTTAAGAGTAGATGTGGTATAAACACAAACAATTGTCTTTCATGAATTCACTTTATACCATAGAATCATAAGCTTTCGAAATTGAAAGAAAAAAAAAGAGCCGCTATATGTTAACAGAAGCAAAATCAACACCAAGAGGCTGATGATTCTTGATAAAGTCAGTTCCTACTTGCGTACGTATTTTGGTTGAATTTCACTCTGGCCTGCACTATGCGTCGACATCTTCCTGTTTGACAGAGCTACCATTGACACTTCTTCTTGTTACTTGACAGGTCTACTGGTGGTGCTCTAGACGGCTATGCGGCTGCTCTTGAATCTGAAATTACAGATGGTGAAAAGGAAGTGGGAATATGGTGAAGGAGAGGATATGGGGAAGTTTAAATAGAGAAACTTTGGGAAGATGGAAAGTCTTGAGAAGATGATTAAGAGAGGGAGGAGGGTCGTGGGGAATAAGGGAGGTGAATGGAAGATAAATAGGTAGTGAGAAAAAGGGGGTTTTGATTGGGGAGATGAATGGAGGAGAGAGAGAGTCAGGGGAGCCGTTCAGTTGGGGAGATGAATGGGATAGTGGTGTGGTGAGAGCTCACTTAAACCTATTCCTAATTAATTAATTAATTAATAAGATGTTGAGTGGGATTGAAATGGGGTCCACTTCTAAGCTTTAAATAAGAAGGCAATACATGACAATAATTTAGAGTTCAAATAGAGGCCTCTGAATAAGCCACGTGGGGACCAACCGGGTTATAGTAGTAGTATAGATATGTCATAAGGGTATTGTTCCTCCTTGTTTACGGGGGCAATTATCTCCTTCCCCTATGGTTATGCCCGTTAGATAATTACATAACATTTTATAAAAAGTATATTTTGTTTTCAAAAGTTTAGGCGTCCCTTTCCAATGGCTATGCTTTATTAAATAATTAAATAATATAATATGTTTTTAAAAAGAGTTGGGAGGCAACTGCCTCAGATCCCAATGGTCATATATATATATATATATGGGCTAACACTTGTTGCCACCACCTTGCGTCTGGGGAAGACTACTACTGGAGCTAGCATTTCTGATATACATATACTTAATATATTCCTTAAAAATTAAATAAAGTTTAGCTATTAATATGATTTAGTTAGTATTTAATTTTTCAACCGGGAGTCTCTTATTGGGATGAGTTCTGGGGGTTTTTGGATCGGGTTTTATTAGCCAAAATCAATTGTTTTTTTTTCTTTTAAATTTTATTTTATTTCTAGCCAAAATCAATTGTGATAAGAATTGATTGTGTAGAAATTAATTGTCAAATAATTACTTTTACAAATAATAATGTTTGGGGAATACGAAGTTGAGAGACTTGTCAAATAATCACTTTACAAATAATTGTATAGGAATTAATATAGAATGGTACGCAATCCTATGGGCTTCCCCGACCTCAAGTGGAAACTCATGGTTTTTTTTTATTGAAATGATATCATGTAACTAACAAAGTGGAAAGTCATGTTGATCTTATGGTAAAAATGCCTTCTTTTGAGATCCCTTGTTTATTTAAGTTAATCAGGTTACTGTTATGTACATGATTGAAGTATAGATCTTACACCTCCCTGTTTACCATTATGTACACGATTGAAGCATAGATCTTACACCTCTCTGGTTTGTGCCTTACACATCTCTGGTTTGCGCAGTACATGATTGAAGAATAGATCTTACACCTTCCTGTTTTGCGTTTGTGGTAGGTGTAAGGAGAAGAAATATGAAGCATTCGTCTCGACCTAAAATGTAACAAGATCAGTTAGACATCACATCCTGAGGAACACCCCCAAACAACCTCTCGCCCCGAGCTAGGTAGCGCAGGCAAAGCACATGCATTGCTTAACTAAGGTAGGCATAATCCCGTCCAGATACTGAAGGCGCACTAACACTGAAGGCGCACTAACACATTAAGTCAAGGTACACATCAGTCCAACGCCGTTAGTTGATGATGTAAGCGGTGCTACACCAACCCCGCCGACTGGGTAGATACAAAGCTAACGGCTAAAAAGACTGAAAAAAGTAGGTATCGACTCTTTTTAAGAAAAACTAGGAAAAGTGGAGTGTCTTTTTCAAGGATAGGACAACGCACAAAGGATCCGATCACATGACAGCACAGAGATACTCAGGAAGCTCGAGATTGAAGAAGGAGAATCACGTCGAACCCACCACAAATTGGCCCAGAGTGGGAAATATCTCAATTTTTGAGAGATTCCCAGTGGGAAAATGAAAAAATAGAACAATATGATTCCACATAGAAAGAATGCAGGGACAACCTTGGCACCCGCGGAGACAGGGAGTAGAGGATCAAACAGCAGTGGGAATACCTTTGTTAGATGTGCTGCTGAGAATGATGGAATCAACAACGAGAGCAGCAACAGGCCGCCATGGGCACGAAGCCATGCAACAACATCAAGCCACTTTGAATCGGTTAGTAGACGAAAATCAATGGATTCACAAGAGGTTGGATGAAGCTGAACGACCAGGCTGTAGGTCCCGTAGGAAGAGTTGTGGGAGCCACTGTAGCGCCCTGAAACTTTTCGTACTTAATGAACAGTATTCTCATACTTAATTAAACTTTCACGTAGTTCAATTAATAAATAAAGAAGAATTTGAAGATTTTCAAACTTCAGAAATGTTCTTCTTTGGAAGACGAATCCAACGCAAGTTGAATCGTCAAAATCCGATGAACGAGTAAAAAGTTATGACCGAAATACCAAGATAAGGAAAATCAGGAAAATGGGGAAAACACAGACCAACCGGTCAACCGCTCTACCCACCGGTCAACCCGTCGCCTACCGGTCTACCGGTCTACCACTCTACCCATCGGTCGATCGCTCTCGCATTAAAACTTGTATGAGAAATTTTTCCAGAGGGGAGATTTTGACCGGTTGACCGCTAGCCTACCGATCGACCGCTCCTCATGCCCGGTCGATCGCTCCTTCACGAATTTGCCCAGTTTAGCCTTTTAAAGCCAAATCATTAAGGGTAAAATGGTCTTTGACCACCCCATTCTCTATAAAAGCCCCAGTTCATGGGTTTGGGGTCTCATAAACCCTCAAAGCTCATATTGGAGATTTTGGGAGAAAGAAGAAGAGAAGAAGCTAGGGTTTTGATGCAAGGAAGATTGGAGGAGTGATTAGAGCTTGGATTTCATTCCATTTCTCAAGTATCCTCAAGATCTTCTCTAAATTACAAGGTTAGTACACCCTACTAACTCACTTGGCAATAACCTAGGGTTTCTTTTCAGAAATGATGATCTTAATAATGTGTTACCCATTCATCTTGAGTTATGCTATTTTCCCTAAAATAAACAAGATAAATGGAGTGAATGAGGATGTATGAGATGTGAATGAGTTGAGGCGATTGGATGCCATGTGTTGTGATGTGTGGTGTGATAGAAAATGGTGGAATGGTATTTTACTCATAATGAACACACCCCATGTGTTTGATAGAATGCTTGATTGAGAAAATACGAAATAAATAAAGGTAAAGGGGTTGAATACCACATGTTTGTTAAAATGCATGAATGAGTTGAGAAAATAAAGTTAGGGAAACACATATAAGGGGTTAAAGGGGTATTGCATGTAAGGTGTTTGATGTAATGCTTGTGTAAAATGTGAGACTAAAACCATGAGATGTGAACTAAGGACTTTCCTCAAATTCTAGTAAAAATTGTGATATGCTTTATGAATTTTCCAAGTCTACCATGTGCTTAAAATTGTCCAATGCCACATGTTATTCTCAATCATTTCATATCATTATTATGTTCACAAGTTATACCCACAAGCATGAAAGTATGCCTCTTTTTAGTTTTAGAAACACAGTTCTTGGGGGGCATACATCGAATCCCAAGATCTGACTAAGATTCTAATTGATTTTATTCAATGAAGGTAGGAATAACATTCACCTTTGCGACTTTGAAATTGTTAAGTCAAATCCACGTTAGAATAGTACTCGCAAAACTTCACAAGTGTCAAGTCTCCTGTCGATTCACGCGAACCTTCTTTTTCCTTTAAAGCTTTCTCTAATGGAAGCTAATGGCCCTTCCAAATTTTCATGCTCTTTTATCTTTTCTTCTTTTCTTTGATCCAAGAACCTTTCTTGATCAAACAAGATCTAATCTTGATCTTCAAAGAACTTGTTCTTGATCATCAAGATCAAAAACCAAACAAAAAGGAAGAAGGGGAAGGATGACCGTACACCCTTAAAGGGGAAGAGGGCTGGGCATGAACTTGAGGAGAGGGAGAGGAGAAAAAATTCTGGAGAATTATATTATTTAAAGGGTTGGGCATCCAATCGTTTATATATAAGTTCCCTCTTGGTTGCTTGAATTGTAATCCAATTATAATTCATTAACCTTATCCTAATCCAATTAGGATTCCTCAATAGTTTCCTTTATTGATTATTCTCCTAATCCAATTAGGATTAATCTTAAAAGAAACTAACCTTATCCATTGGTAACTAATCTTATCCTTATCCAATAAGGAATCTTGAATTAGTAACTAACTAATGGAATCCCTAACAATTAAGAAATCTTTAATTAGTAACTAACTAACTAACTAACCTTATCTAATAAGGATATTAGTTATTAGAAACTAATTAAAATAATAACAATTATTATTCCTCCTTGAAGTGGGCATCCCACCCTAGGTGGGTCCCACTCCACACGCCTAAAAGGTTTCCAAAACGCTCTTGGTCACTTGAATTATTCTTTTATAATAATTCCCAATGGGTCCTACCCATTTGGTTTTTCACATCCAATGTGATTCCACCTTTTAAAGCTTCACTATACCATATAGTGATTACTTAGAGAAATTAATTAATTAATTTATAAATTAAATTAAATACTTTAAGAAGGTCCTTGTGTGTGAGATCTAAAGGGATCTCTTATTTCCGGTTGTGGGATCAAGTACTCAACCTTTTGGTTAAAGCATTGTTACTAGGAAACACCTTTCCTACACTCCATTAGGATTATAGAATTTTATCTATATCCCTGGACTTCCACCAATCACAATTAATATCCATTAACACAATGTGATTAACCTCCAGAAATTAGAGAATTGCTTGTAAGTACCATCTTACAATATATTTACAAATAAATCCTTCCACATTCCGATATCACTTGTAATCTTCCGGGATTGTAACAATTTCACTGCCTTAGTCCCTAGCTTATGAATAGAACCCTTTCTCATGATTACTTTTTCATTGAATTGAACCTCCAAAACACTTTTGAAGAAACATTAGAAAAAAACTGACATATATATTTATATATACTTTTCCATATTAAAAATATCAACTTCGATAAAAACCATTTTATCGAAAAGCACCAGTACTGGATTTAACAGTTCAGTTCAATAAGTATCACCTTGATATCATTATCTCCAATTAAGGAGTTGTGGATTCCTTATTGAGTGTTTACACACTTCTCCAAACATTGTGTACATGACCCAACGTACCCGGAGTTAGTCCTGTGTATTGGACATTGCCGATTGGCACATCAAAGTCATATAGACAGATGTCTGAGAAGATGTTAACCTCTCAGGTCTAAGGTCAATTTGTCAAATGGATAACCCTAATACAATCTGACAGTGTATTCCATAGGGTATCCACTAGTGACTCCGTTCAGTATTATGTACTTGCTACATATACTCACATGAAGTACGGCGCCCAACCAGTACTCTAGAGGCTTCGAACAATATTAGGTTTACAAGGAACCGGAAAATCATATCTCTTCGCAACCTTTGCATGATTTTCCTACAATGTTACCTATGGAACTTTATGTCTTCATCATATGAGACAGTAATTAATATAAATACCCTTTATAGTTGGTTGTGTGAATATGATGCTTATCTAATTAACATAGAAAAGTCTCGTATTGGCTTTCGAGGGCATATATGTCCAACAATCTCCCACTTGCACTCTAAGCCAATTAGATGTAATACCCATCTTCTCAGTGATGTTTCTCAAACACCAATTGAGATATAACTTAATATGTATGGGTCTGTCATGTCTGCTTTACCACAACTATTGTAGTGATGCAATAACACTTGAAACTCTTGCAAATTTATTATCAATAACCATAGTCTTAAAAGACTAAACAAAAATGATACTGTCCAACAGTCATTTTCTGAAGTTAACTTGCTTGTGCTTTACCATTATACAATGCTCCGGACTAATCTGATCAATATCTTATCACATCAACATGTGATAAATATCCGGTCTAGTACAAGTATACTTTCTCATGATATCATATATCTAAGAGAAACAGATTCCATCCCATAATGGTAGAAACTCTTTTCTTGAAATCTTACTTGTACAAAAACATAATTGTTATTGGGAGAATAACAATATCATTTTCCTTTTGTCTCTAAACCATTTAGGACTAAGAAAACATGATGTCAAAGTTTTTGTCATTCATTGCAAAATGGCTAGATCAAATCTAAGAGAAGAATAATATTCATACTTCATTCACAATGAAAAGAATATTATCTCTGCATAGAGCCAGGAAAGTAATTATGCTCCCACTAACCAATTTGCACACAAATGATACTTTCATTCTTAGATGAAAATCAAACAGTTTGATTACTTCATCAAAATAAAAGTTAGTCCATTTACAGATTCTGGGACCTGTGGGTTCTAGTGTACTGTTTAGGTATAGTGAGAGTAGAGAGTTGATCTCTATCAATTCTCATAGTTATTGGTCTATTGGGCTTCTGCTTCTAGAACAATTCTAGATTCAGTTTCTCTACTAGGAAACTTGTATTCCTGTTTACAAATATCTTTTGTTATCCAGGAATAGAAACCAAATGTCTCTAATGCGAATCCCAAGCTCATTTTCTATTAAATCATATCCAATAAAATTCGATTTAACAACACCATCATGCTATGGTTTGTTCTGGGAATTATCTGAGACAAGATGTAATGAGAGTAAATTATGAAATTTCTATTAAGAGGTACTCTTCTCAATCATGGAAGACTTATCTAGCTGTTTCTTTATTTCAATGCGGAATTCCTTGAACTTTTCAAAGAAAGTGAAATAAAGTTAGCTACCTCTTAATGGAAGATTCATATGGTTACAATCATCTAACTTTTCTCCCATTCCCAAGTAGAAGTTTTATCTTCTTAAATTTCTCATTCTCCTTAACAAACATGCAACTATTGCACTTATACAAGATCATACCAAGCATTAGGAGCTAGAGGTTCCAACAATTAAGTTGGACTTGATGAGTATACAAGCTGGACAATCCTTCCAAAGGTTTGTCCTGTATCAATGACCAATTGCTTCACTATAAAGCACAATCCTTATACTTTCCTTTCTTTTCAGAAGAGCCTTTGTCCATACTACTAGAATACATTTCCAATGGAAAATCTTGGATTTCTTTTCTGTGCATAAATGCTCGGGATTTAGAAAATCCAATTCTTTTGAACATCTTTGCAAGTAGCATTGAACTCTTCAAAGGTTCTTAGCCATATGCAACATGTGGGATTTCAGACAATCTGATTTCCTACTTGTTCAACATAACCATATTAAAGGACTGCGAGAGTTTGTCGAAGATCATATCCTCTAATCCCATAAATTTATCTCAATTTATCTCAGCACCAAGAATTGGGATTTATGAATCCAATGATCTCTATCATATTCTTTGTGATTGGGTTTCCCTAGTCAACTTGGTGTCTACTGGTCCTTTTATATAGTAAACTGTCTAGCAGCCCTATTGTATTCTGTAAACATCTCAAATGACATTTACCATTAGTAGTAAGAACTTGGATAATTCTTCAGATAGTAAGCACAAACTTGAGATTCATTTTCTATTCCAAACACTTTGAATTGGTCAAGAGATTCTCATTAAAGTCTTGGTAAGGTGGTTATAGAATGACATGACAATAAAACATACATCATAATATTTCACACATTATAATATCATTAGATCAGGGCTTTCAATCTTTGATGATATTGTTCATCATTCAATCAAATTTCATAGACCCCTCAATCTATAAAATTAGGAAATATGCTACTTCATATTTCTGATGAGCATTGGGTGCCTTATAATACACATGCAATCTTCCATTTTAGGATAGTACCACACATGCACTACAAGGTAGATAGTAACTATCCATCACTGAGCATCTCATGCATAACTCCTTATGTAAATCAGTGATTCCCAATTTTCTTGCGACCTCCAAGGACAACATGACTTTCACTGTTTCAGCCACCATGTTCCTTGGTTAAGTGAAACTCATCATTCTGGTTCGTCATATGATCAAGTAGGGCTGTGCCCCCATTTTAGTTGACACTCCCTATCAGGCAATACACAAACCTATCTACTATAGCAATAAGGCTCTAGGAGTTTAATTCAGACTGAATTATGTCAATACATTTTGGCAAGACAAGACTCAGGCTAATTAATTCCAAGTCTTATTGATAATGGAAGGTCATAGGGTAATATTATCCCGTAGGATAGATTAGCCCATTTAATTCACTTAATATTTTTCTTGAGGGAAAACAGAATATCATGAATAAATTATACATCTAATGCATATATAAAAAATATTCACAATATTTATCATTGTATCACATGTATAAAATAATATACAAAATCATCACATGATAATAAATCAAATTTCGTTTTAATTAGATCAAACTAATTCCAATGAACTCCCACTAGCCCCAGAAATCTTAATGGATCTAATCCAATGGTACAAAGGTCATTTTAAACATCAGTGGGCTTTAGATGGTTCATTCATCCATATGATGAACCATTGGTCATACCAAGCACCATGGGCCCAAAATAACAATTATAAAGTGTCAATGTGCATCACTAAAGCCCATAAGTCAAAATAGACTATATTACCCTTTAATTCTCTACGAATTAATTTTTAGCACATTAGGGTTCACTAACCCTATGTCTAAAAAATTATGGAAGTATTTAAACAACTCTCTAATACCTCTACTAGGGTCTATAAGTGTCACTCAAGCACTTCCTATAATTGTGAATATTGTTAGCTTACATCTATGTCAAGTAAGACACAATTATCTCATAATCATGCAAGTAACATATTCCACGTAAAAATTTCAACATGGACTAGATGCATCACGTCCAAAAGGGCTATAATAATGTGTTTTATTTAAACACAAACTTTTTATGTTTGAACAAAACACAAATTGTGGGGTTTGATCAAATTATCCAAAATTTGCACAAAAAAACGATAATCACATTATCACAAGGGTTATAAACTTTTCTAAGCAACTAAAAACTATAACAAATCATCACATGAAATACATAATATAGCTGCATAATGGGTCCACATGATCATGCTATCTTAGAAATCCTACAACTACTCTTGTAGAACACCTTCTAAGATTTATTCTCCATACGATCACCATCATCTTCGATCTTCAATATGATTTCTCCACAGAGAAAAACCAGCAACTCTTAATACTAAGATTACATCATATTCAAATTAAGAAACCTTGAGAAACCACCCAAAATAGGGTGCTCAAGGGGAGTACAAGTCATAAGAAGAAAGAGAAGAGAATAGAGAGAGAAGAAGAAGACATGATCATGGAACCCATCCACCATTCAACAAGAATATATATTAACAATTCATCAACTATGAATAATAACATGGCATGACAAATTACTTAGAAAGTCCATAACCTCAACAAAGGTTTTGCTAACCTTAGGGAAACTCTTTCCCATATGGTTAAGGCCTCTATTAACATTTAATAGAAAAACCCTAGAACAAAGAAAGCAAGCATGTCTAGAATGAATTCTTAGGGTTTTTAGATCATCATTAAAAGAAAATAATTTTCCTTTAATGCTTGAAAATCATTAAGAGAAACAATTTCTCTAAGATTTAATCTAACCCTAAAATTCATTCTCACATTCCTCAATTGATAAACAAATAGACAACACCATATTAAATTCGGCTAGGCTAGGGATCTAATCCCTTCTATATTATTTTGATCTAATAATTATTAAAAGACCAAAATAAAAATCAGCAAATTGCTAATTTTTATATCACCTTATATTGATTCAAAATCAATAATAGGTGAATTCAAAATTTTCCATAAGGGCCAACTGTTTTAGGGATTATTTGATTTAACAATTAAATAAAATAATACCCTAAACAATAGTATTAAATGTCCATAAAATAATTGATCTCTATCAATTAAAATTCACTTGAGATAAAACCATGTATCTCAACCAATGGCATTTATGTAATTACTTGATTAACTATTAATCAAATAAAAACTTATAAATACTATATAGCCGGTAATTCTGAGCACATGTAATTGATCCAAATCAACTACAATAATTATGGTATTATTCTCATAAACTTTTTAGGGAACCATAAAAGATATCATAATTAACATTTAATTAAATGATAGCCCGTGGACTCGAAGCAGATAATTAAACAATTTAATTAAATCTCAATCCATGCTCTCAAATCAAATAATTAAACTATTTAATTAATTGATAGCCCATTAAACGATTTAATAGCATCTCATGCTCTCAAATCAAATAATGGAATTTAGGAAAAATTTGAAAGCCTCTTGGAAAATTTATTTAGAAAACTCCTTTTCCCGTTTCGACTCAAGTTTTGACCCTTAAAACGATTGATTCTGGAAAAACTTTCTTCACGAAAATTGTAGATCTTTTCGACGGCTTCGAAACGATGTACTGACGGACCTAAATCGGACTTACGGTCATAAAGTTATGGCCGAAATACCGAAACTGTATCGATTCTTCTAATCAAATACAAATCCGAAAATTCATGAATCAATTTTAATCGAAATAAGCTTTAATCTCCAAGAATGCTTAAGGAAGGGTGTCTAACACCATGAGATTTATTAATTAACATTTAATAAATAAAATCTCATCTATATATGCTAGCCAAAATATCAATGGGTATCTAAGTGGTATATATCAAAGGGAAAACTTGCTCTAGGCTTTCTAAAATAAATTAAACAATTTAATTTAATATTCTAAAAGGATTTCCAAATCCTTGAAGGCTATAATAAAGATTTAGATATCTCTAAATACCTATCCCTTATGAAAAGATGTTATGAAAAAATCCAAAACCAAAATTAGTATCACACTAATTTCTAAGGGCTTGATTACTCCCTCAATAACTAGAGGGGGATCCCTTCAGCCTAATTATGATCATCCAATAATCAAGAATCTAGAAGATTGATTCATTAGGGCTACCAAAATTCATAGGGGAGGCAATCTTGATATAAATCTTGATTAAACACGCAAAAATTAAAAAGAAGCATAGCCAAGACTCTGATACCAATGAAAGTATGCCTCTTTTTAATTTTAGAAACACAGTTCTTGGGGGGCATACATCGAATCCCAAGATCTGACTAAGATTCTAATTGATTTTATTCAATGAATGTAGGAATAACATTCACCTTTGCGACTTTGAAATTGTTAAGTCAAATCCACGTTAGAATAGTATTCGCAAAACTTCACAAGTGTCAAGTCTCCTGTCGATTCACACGAACCTTCTTTTTTCCTTTAAAGCTTTCTCTAATGGAAGCTAATGGCCCTTCCAAATTTCCATGCTCTTTTATCTTTTCTTTGATCCAAGAACCTTTCTTGATCAAACAAGATCCAATCTTGATCTTCAAAGAACTTGTTCTTGATCATCAAGATAAAAAACCAAACAAAAAGGAAGAAGGGGAAGGGTGACCGTACACCCTTAAAGGGGGAGAGGGCTGGGCGTGAACTTGAGGAGAGGGAGAGCAGAAAAAATTCTGGAGAATTATATAATTTAAAGGGCTGGGCATCCAATCCTTTATATATAAGTTCCCTCATGGTTGCTTGAATTGTAATCTAATTATAATTAATTAACTTTATCCTAATCCAATTAGGATTCCTCAATAGTTTCCTTTATTGATTATTCTCCTAATCCAATTAGGATTAATCTTAAAAGAAACTAACCTTATCCATTAGTAACTAATCTTATCCTTATCCAATAAGGAATCTTGAATTAGTAACTAACTAATGGAATCTCTAACAATTAGGGAATCTTTAATTAGTAACTAACTAACTAACCTTATCTAATAAGGATATTAATTATTAGAAACTAATTAAAATAATAACAATTATTATTCCTCCTTGAAGTGGGCGTCCCACCCTAGGTGGGTCCCACTCCACACGCCTAAAGGGTTTCCAAAACCCTCTTGGTCACTTGAATTATTCTTTTATAATAATTCCCAATGGGTCCTACCCATTTGGTTTTTCACATCCAATGTGATTCCACCTTTTAGAGCTTCACTATACCATATAGTGATTACTTAGAGAAATTAATTAATTTAATTATAAATTAAATTAAATACTTTAAGAAGGTCCTTGTGTGTGGGATCTAAAGGGATCTCCTATTTCCGGTTGTGGGACCAAGTACTCAATCTTTTGATTAAAGCATTGTTACTAGGAAACACCTTTCCTACACTCCATTAGGATTACAGAATTTTATCTATATCCCTGGACTTCCACCAATCACAATTAATGTCCATTAACACAATGTGATTAACCTCCAGAAATTAGAGAATTGCTTGTAAGTACCATCTTACAATATATTTACAAATAAATCCTTCCACATTCCGATATCACTTGTAAACTTCTGGGATTGGAACAATTTCACTGCCTTAGTCCCTAGCTTATGAATAAAACCCTTTCTCATGAATACTTTTTCATTGAACTGAACCTCCAAAACACTTTTGAAGAAACATTAGAAAAAAACTGACATATATATTTATATATACTTTTCCATATTAAAAATATCAACTTCAATAAAAGCCATTTTACCGAAAAGCACCAGTACTGGATTTAACAGTTCAGTTCAACAAGTATCACCTTGATATCATTATCTCCAATTAAGGAGTTGTAGATTCCCTATTGAGTGTTTACACACTTCTCCAAACATTGTGTACATGACCCAACGTACCCGGAGTTAGTCCTGTGTATTGGACATTGCTGATTGGCATATCAAAGCCATATAGACAGATGTCTGAGACGATGTTAACCTCTCAGGTCTAAGGACAATTTGTCAAATGGATAACCCTAATACAATCTGACAGTGTATTCCATAGGGTATCCACTAGTGACCCCGTTTAGTATTATGTACTTGCTACATATACTCACATGTTAGTCAAGAGTCACCACTCTCTGTGAATGAGATTCATCACACTTATTCATAGAACTACACATGTGCAGGCCATGATGAAGTACGACGCCCAACCAGTACTCTAGAGGCTTCGAACAATATTAGGTTTACAAGGAACCGGAAAATCATATCTCCTCGCAACCTTTGCATGATTTTCCTACAATGTTACCTATGGAACTTTATGTCTTCATCATATGAGATAGTAATTAATATAAATACCCTTTATAGTTGGTTGTGTGAATATGATGTTTATCTAATCAACATAGAAAAGTCTCTTATTGGCTTTCAAGGGCATATATGTCCAACAACGCATGCATGCATTAATCAGGTTTTCAAGTATATGTATATAGGAAAAACAACAAGAACAAGAAATGTAATTCATGATACGCATGATAAAGCCTGACATCGGGCCGGTCAAGTGTAGGGCATATCGCAAGATATGCCATACCTGGCTTACAAGTAAAACAAACATGAATCATAAAGCCGGACATCAGGCCGGTCAAGGGTAGGACATATCGCAAGATATGTCATACATGACTCAAAAGAAAACAAGACAAGGAGGTTGGTGTACCCTTTTATATATATATATATATATATATATATATATATATATATATATATTACTGAAGGGAATTTACATTCCCAGCTCACAAGTCTCTTCAAGGGCACTAACCTCTGGCTCACAAGTATACAAGCAAGTCAAGTCAAGAACATGTCAAGAATATGACAAGAACAAGCAAGACAAGTGATTCCAAGCAAGACAAGACAAACATGTGTGATTCTCACGAAGAAGACCAAGACAAGAAACAAGTTTTCAAACATGACAAGCAAGTTTTGAAAGAAATACGAAAGACTATTTCAAGAATAAGACATGATTTTAAAGTACAAGCTGTACCGGAGTTTTCGCATTCATCCAAGCATGTCAAGATTATCACTTTGCTTTACTTTCAATGCTAATTGTTTTATGCTGCTAGTATTGCTTTAAATCGATATTATATATTGTGTTCATTTGTTGTTGTGTGATTGTTATTGCTATGATTAGCTAGTAGCTTGTACTGGCTAAGTATTCCATACTCAGCCGTACTTTTATGTTGGCAGGTACCGTGGATGCCCTCGACCTTGAGCCTTGGGTCAAGGAAGAGTACGTAGAGGAGAGAGAGCCATTTATCCCGATGCAGTCGCAAGCGGATAGAGATCTCGACGTGTGGCCATACCTCGACTACTATTGAGAGGAGAGTATGAGAGAGTTCTTTTTGTATTTTGATAGGTGGGCATGTCCACCTTTGACTTGATATGTTATGTACATATGTTGACTTGGAATACAGACCACCTTATAAAGAAAAGAAAATTTTTGGTTTACGCTTCCGCACTTATGTTTTAGCTTCTGCACTCTAATTATTGTTGTTATAGTATTATGGTTACCTTGTTCATTACAGGATGTCAAGTATGCCTTATGTGTCATACAGGATGATTGACACGGCAGTCACGAACTAAAGTATCCCTAACTCCTAAGGGGTATTTTGGGGCGGGACAACCACACACCCGGCCACAGTACAAGCTCGAGCCTTGGAGCACCAAAGCGGGGTGCACGAAGCATGAGAAAGAGACAAACAAGTATCAAAGCACGGCCCAGAACCTCAACTTAAGGTCGAAGTGATGACAGTCCCAGACGTAAGGACCATGTTATGAGCAGAACGGGAAGCTCTGCTCACGCAGTCAAGGAAGGGCAAAGCTGAAAATACGTCACACTTAACGCTATGGGACGTGTACGGTTCCTCGTTCACATCATCCATCTTGTCGGCCGAGCCACTGAAGCATTTTATACCACCAAGGTTTAATCTCTACAATGGATTAGGTTTAGATCCAAAATGAGATTATAGGTAAGTGATTTTTTTTAGTCCCGGAGAAGGTGATAGGCACCCCAGGACCCCCATCTTAAGATGGTTACCTACTCCCTAGGTATAAGCTAAATAACACAAAAATTAAGGGAAAACATCTAAGTCATTTAATTATGCTAATTAAGAGATAAATCGGAGAAGGGAAAGGGCCGGGCTATCCTAGGGGGATGGTTGGACCCGTATAGGATTGCCTACATACCCAGCCTGGAGCATAGGGGCAGTTTAAGCTCATTTTGGAGCATAAATGGGGTTGGCAAGTTAACTACAGTTAAAAAAACCCCAAGGTAGGAGCAATAAAAATGGGGCATTGGCTCCAAAAAAAAGAAAATGTGCACAAATCGTGTTCGTTTGAACGGAATGTGCCTCGTTTTGAACGAACATGGATTTGGGGGAAAATAACATATATCGATAACCCTGATTGTCCTCGATGTGGTAATCTTAGTATTGGTAATATCTATATTAATATTATTTGCCAGTTGGTTCCACATGGCATATCCCATTGGCCTCTATTCTCTATTTTGGTTCATGCATGGTCTTCTAATTGATCCAATAAAAAGACGTCATGTCTTTAATTATTGTTCTTTTTTCATAATTAAGGGATGAGTTAAATGCTCACCTCACCCTCTCACATTCTATATTTTTAATTATAATTAATTAAGTTGTAACATTAAACATTAATTATTCTTTCTTCTAATTCTACTATTTAATTGTAATCAATTAAGTTGTAACATTTAATGTATTCAAAATATGAAGCCTAAAAGTCTCTTCTTTCTTCCATCCTCATCCTCATTCCTTAATTACAATTTATTAGATTACAACACCTATCATTATTACATTTTCTAACTCTTGGTATGCCTATACACTTAAGTTAGTATGGTTCGTCAGGGACGTTTCTCCTAAACACTGGAGTATCCATAGTAGAAATTTTAAGAGATTTGTTTTTACAGCTGCTATTGGGAAGTTCTTGAGTCTAGGCACATTATGTATTATTAGTTAACTCTACATGTACTCAACGTTAATGCTTTGTGAATCTTACTTTAATCCCCATGTTATTAGAAATTGTTCGATTTTGGTTTTGGCGTTACTTACCCTTTCATTGGTAAGTCTCTACATGGAGTTTTTGTTGGGTATGGTTGCATTTTCAGGCACTATTTTGGGTCTTTTATTTTGCTTTTACAACAACAATTTGAAATAGCATAGATTATTCTCATTGAAATTAATGAGATTTACGTTATTATTGGTATTAAAAGTTATAAAATGAAATTCAAATCATTCTTGATATTCATTTGTGTCAAAGTATCAAGTGGTTTCCTATAAAGTTTTTAATCTATTGGTTAATTGAAAAAAAAAAAACCTTAACACTAAATAAATGAAGAAAAGAGATATTTCCTAAATTAATGTCCTAACCTTAATCACTTCTTATATATATTATATTGATTTACTTAACTAATAATAATTATATTAACTATCTAATTTGTATATACTCTAAAAGAAATTAGGTATCTTGACAGGGTATCTCTATTTTATTTTTATTTTGCGTTTTGTTATACCATGCAAACCATGATAGTGTTAAAGTGAGTCATTAGAGAAAATTTAATTAAATGTTGTTTCAGATTTGAGAATATGAAGAGATTAGTATTTTTTATTCTATGTAAAATTTTATTTCTAATAATTACTAATTTAAATATAATTACTTAAAGAGCTTAAATATTCACAAGAAACAACATTATCTCTAAACCTGTTAAATACTTTTAACACTTTGAATTTTTAGATGATGGTATCTCTATTTGATTTTTATTTTGCGTTTTATTATACCATGCAAATCAATGGTAGTGTTAAAGTGAGTCATTAGAGAAAATTTAATTAGATGTTTCAGATTTGAGAATACGAAGAGATTAGTATTTTCTATTCTATGTAAAATTTTATTTCTAATAATTAATCATTTAAATATAATTACTTAAAGAGCTTAAATATTGACAAAAAATAATATTATCTCTAAACCTATTAAATACCTTTAACACTTTGAATTTTTAGATGAGTTGATATAATAAAAATTTTAATCATGCAAACCTACTTTTTGGAAGTTATATAACGATGGGATAAAAATTTATATAATAATAAAATTAGTGGTTTTTAAATGATTACATTTGCTATTTTTCAATAGGATACATTAAAAAAAAACATAAGACGAATAATTATTAACATTTTTCTTCTATTTTATTTTAATTTTAATTTTTTTTATATTGTTTATTTTTAATTTTATCATCATATTGTCGTATCCTTTTTTTTTTGTTTATTCATTTTTTTCAACACCTGTGCATCTGCACGGGGTTTTGGCTAGTATTATAATATTATCAAACAGTCGTAGAATCGTGCTTGGGTAACTCAAATTATTATACAGACTACACAAGCCCGCAATATTTAGCTTAGATTACAAGATGAGGATGCATATTGACATGGTTTTCTGCGGGTTGATGCAAATGTAGTTATTTAACTCGCTTTAAGCATTCTTCATGGTTGTAAGAGTCCGAACTGGATAAAGTTCAATCAAACTTGGCATTATCAATTATGCTGTTGGATTGTCGCTAGTTATCTACAATCAACTTAATTTCTTGTATGGGTATTCGGTGGCTGAAAGGGATCCCTTACTTGTCAATTAAAGTTCATTACCAGGCTGAACCGAGCTCCTGTTCATAGTTTAAAAAAAAAACAAAAAAACAAAATTCATGCCGATCAAGAAAAAGCAAAAGCATGTGATAAAGTATTGTTGGCATAAATCATGCCAACCAAGTATTGCGCTGTAATCTCAATCAAAAGAAGAGATTCCATGTTGTAGGACCCAAGTCTTGCATGAGAAAAGATGCTTAAAATTTAAAGGGAGCCCGAGTCGTGTTTGTGGAGTACTTTTCATTCAAGATTGTATTATTCCAAAGAAGACTTGCTAGTTATTCCTTGCTTGTGCTAATAAGAAAAGCATCCTCCGCGGCGGATGCTTGAACTGAATGGCATGAAGAAAAGAGAGTTGGGACATCAATGCCGTTTTTTGTGCTTGCCCCACTTAAAAAATGATTCGTCTCTAGTGTCGGTTCTTCTCTGAAAGAGCCAAGACATAGATATTCGAATTCAAGTTGTGAACCCACAATTTGTATACGTGGGGCTCTAATCAAACACAAAATGGACTCCTTTGATGCAAAGCTCCTCCACATTATATATTCTAAAAACAATGTGAAGAAAGAGAGGTCTTACTTATTTTAAAAACGAAGAGTAGGAAGAGGAGCTCAAATGGACGAGTCTGTTGTTTCGTTCGTTGTAGAACGGTTTGGTGACCTGCTCATTCAAGAAGCAGTTTTCTTACATGGGGTGAGCGGCCAAGTTCAAAGCATGCAAGCTGAAATGAAGCGGATGCAGTGTTTCTTAAAAGATGCGGATGCAATCCAAGAAAAAAATGAGCGTGTTCGCAATTGGGTTGCAGAAATCAGAGATGTTGCTTATGATGCAGAGGATGTTATCGACAGATTCATCCTCAAAGTTTCCTCAAGAAGGAGAGGGGGCCTCAAAGGTGTCCTAAAGAGGTATGTCTGTATCTTCGATGAGTGGATAGAACTCCACAAGGTTGGGAAAAAGATGGAAGTGATCCAAGCCAAGATCCACGACATCACTAACAGTCTGCAAAATTACGGCATAAGAAGTATTGATCATGAAGGAGAGGGAACGAGTTCGACAAATGAAAGTCAACAAGAATTGAGACGATCCTATCCTCATGTTGAGGAAGATGATGTTATCGGCTTGGAGAAAGACACAGAGGCGTTGGTGGAAGAGTTGATCAAGGAAGAGGTACAACGGCGTGTTGTTTCTATTGTAGGCATGGGGGGTTTGGGCAAGACTACTTTGGCCAAGAAAGTTTACAATCATAATGTTATTAGGCGTCATTTTGATTGTACTGCTTGGGTTTTTATATCTCAACAATGTCGAACCAGAGATGTTATACAAGGAATTTTAAAAAGAGTCACCTACACTGACAACCCTGACAAAAATATGACAGATGAGGAGCTGGTAGAGAAGCTCTACAGAAACCTAGAAGAGAAGCGATATCTAGTGGTTCTTGATGACATATGGAGCACCGACGCTTGGGATAGACTAAGACCTGGCTTTCCCCATGGAAAGACAGGAAGCAAAGTTCTGCTCACTACCCGCAACAAAGCAGTAGCTGCCCATGCAGATTCGTGGAGTGTTCCCTATGAACTTCGGTATTTAACAGAAGAAGAGAGCTGGGAGCTGCTTTGCAACAAAGCATTCCCCAAAAATCTTAGCCCAGGTTGCCCGCCAGGTTTCGAACAGTTCAAACAGGAGATAGTGGAAAAATGTGGTGGTCTGCCTCTAGCAGTAGTTGTTGTTGGAGGCCTATTAGCGAAGAAAAAGTCGCTGGATGAGTGGGAGATGGTGATTAGCAATATTAGCCCACACTTGAATAAAGGCAAACAAGATCAAGTTTTGGGGATCTTAGCTTTAAGCTTCAACAATTTGCCTTACCACTTGAAACCATGTTTCCTTTATCTGGGAATGTTCCCGGAAGATTTTGCCATCCCTGTAGGGAAATTGATCAAGTTATGGATTTCTGAAGGTTTCGTACCCCAACCACAGCAAAGAGCGGGAGGAGAAACAATGGAGGAGATGGCAAAACTATACTTGGAAGAGTTGATACACAGGTGTATGGTTCAGGTGGGAGAAAGGAGCTCAACAAGGGGAATTAAAACATGCCGCGTTCACGATCTTATGCGAGACCTTTGCTTGTTAAAGGCAAGGGAGTATAACTTTCTTGAAATTTATAATCAGGAAAACATGGAGGTGGACAATTCTAATTCTGTTGCTGTATCAATAGCCAAATCACGCCGATTTGCCATCCATTTTGGAGAACAGAGGTGCGACACTAACTTGTTTGGACGCGAAGCTCTAAATTTGCGATCTCTTTTATTATTTGTGCCAAGATCACGGTTTGGACTAGATCTAATTCGTAAGAAGCAAGTGAAAAATATGTACAAAGACTTTAAATTACTCAGGGTCCTAGAAATGGAGCGTGCTGTGGTGGTAGAAGGATTACCTACAGAAATAGGAAACTTAATTCACTTGAGGTACCTGGGATTAAAGTACACTGAGATTCAGAAACTCCCGCGATCTATAGGAAAATTACGGAGCCTACAAACCTTAGATTTACGCATTTTTGGCACAGAAGTACCGGACGTGATATGGAAGATGGAACGGTTGAGACATCTATACCTTCCTTTCTCACAAAGCAATACAGAGTTGAGAATAGATACTTTGAGAAACCTGCAGACTCTGAAGAGCGTGAAAGCTGGAAGTTGGATAGAAAAAGGTCATCTGGCCAAACTTACAAATATTCGAAGATTACGTATCGATGATATATCGAGCTCAGAACAAGCGAAGGCAGTCTTGGAATCCCCCGTCATGGACCGCCTTTTGTCCTTGAGCTTGGACCGCCTTTGGTTGACGTTTCCAAGTCTGACACCACTTCGCCGTTGTCATCATCTGTCTAAATTGAGATTAGTTGGAAGGATGCAACCCCATTCCTGTGATTTCCTCCCACCAAACCTTTGCAAGCTAAGCTTGCGACTGTCCTCACTAGAGCAAGATCAGATCGCAACGCTGGAGAAGATGACCAACTTAAGGATCCTCTCCTTATATGATGGTTCGTACATGAGGAAGGAAATGATTAGCTCTGCCCAAGGGTTTCCACAACTCGAACTCCTACAACTTCTTTTGATATCTGACTTACAGGAGTGGAGGATGGAGGAAGGAGCGATGCCAAGGCTTAGGCGTTTAGTTATTCACGGTTGCCATAATCTGAAGATGGTTCCAGAAGGATTGAGGTTCCTCACTACCCTCCGGGAATTGGAAATCATAGGGATACGTGTGTTTGAAGACAGGCTTCGACCAGGAGGAGCAGATTACTATAAAGTCCAACATATATCATCCATCACATTATCGAATACTCAAGAAGTGTAAATCCACTACTGGTGAGGTGGTGAGGTGGTGGGGGGTGGTTGTTCTAAGTAATTACCTGGCACTGTCGTCGTCTTCCTTGAAGCATCAATGAATACAAAATCTCTCCCCCATGTTGGTGATTGGTGGTAAATGCATGGTAAGTCTTTTATTCCCCTTTTTTTCTTTCTTTTTTTCATTGTGAATTGTCTCATTTTTCCTTGAGCATTAGATTCCTGAATTTAATATTAGTTCTGACTTACAAATTCATTCAAACGAGAATCATATCCTTTGAATTTCCCTGTTAACTCATAAAAGCAAATTAGTAGATTTCGTTACCAGAGAAGATACAGGAGTCGCCTAAATATCTCTTCATCCATGAACGGCTCTATAAATTTATAAACTGTTACAGATCTCTCTAGCTTGAAAGCTCCTCACTTCTTTTTATTCTAAATCAGTTTCTAAGCCTACAAGGTGTTCGACGAAATTCTGAGTTTGATGCAAATCCGATTGTACGAGAGTTTCTAGTTTCGAAGCCTTGGTAGAGATCTCCCACCAACTTTCTAGCTTGAAAGCTACACGCTTTTATTCTAAATCATGAAGCCTACAAGGTGTTCGATAGAATTCCAAGTTCAACGCAAATCTAATTTAACTAAGTTCACCGTAGTAGCCTTCCTCTATTTATTTAAATAAAATTATTGTATTCTTTTCTTTATTTCCTTAGTTCAAAAATAAAATTATTGTTGATAAACTTCTCTGTACTACTTTGGCTTGAGTTCGGAACTAAAATATAATGCTACAATCATTTCCATCTCTTCTCTTATGCTTGCTTTAGTTTAGATTCCCGCAACTAAGACCACAGTATAAATCAGTACTAGATTGCGTCTTGATCACAGTTCATGGATCACTAAAACCGTGAGTAGAGAGGTATGCTTTGTATTGCATACAAACAATGACATTTACAGTTATAGTACAATCGCACTTCTACACAAAAGAGGAAGCTATGTAAAATAGAAGATATTAAAAAGGGAACCATATATTTGGTTGGAGAGCAAATCTCCTTGATTTGCTCTACGTGTCTTGATTGGATATGGTTGCCTTAATACCATCCAGTTAGGTCTTTCAATCTATAGAAAGAGTAACAAAAAATAAAAGTAGGAATAGCAAAGATTCACACACAGAATTATGTAGTGCCTAAGTCACACAAAGATTCACTAATTTCTTGTTGAAAGGCTAATTCTTGTGCAAAAGGGATTACAAGGCACAATCATAACACAATCAATGAGCCATGCATTGAATGAAGAATAGTCCAGAAATTGAAACCACTAAATCTAGAGCTAAAACATTGAATGAGGCTATAGCCCACAAGTTAATCAATCTCATTGAGTGGACCACCTCTTCAATGGGACATAACCCAGAAATCTGATAAGAGCTACAAAAATATTGAATCACGACCATGGATCCTTTAAATTATGTTGCTTCTCTTTTCCTATTAAAGTCATGTGACTTGGGATCTCTTAATTCACTCAATACCCAGCATTTTACAGTTTTGATGGTTTTATTCACAAATCTGAATTCACTTCTTGAAAATATATTTATTGGGAAGAATTGTGTTGCATTCTCAGAGCTTCAACTCCCGTCATGAGAGTTTTAGAATGTGAACTAACATCACTAGCACTACTGGATCGAAGCTTCCAGATCTATAGCCATTTTACTTATGGTAGTTCATACATGGATGCGTTTACCTCTATTCTGCTCTTGTAGGGACTCCATAAGCTAAAAAGAATTAGCAAATAATTGTAGACTCAGCTTCTTCCTTATTTGACCATTTTTACAAATGCCTTTGTGATTACTAACCTTGTTGCGATGTTCTATAATTGGCTGGTGGTCTCAGAAAAAAGAAATTATAACCAAGGTTTCACGTTCTTCATTTGCAGGACCTGTAAAAGGGGGGTGAGTCAAAGAAGAAAATCAAGAAATGAGTTGCTGGATTTCTTATTGGTGGTGCGCCCAGGATGCTAAATTGATTTTGTGTAGTAGCTGTTGTTCTTAATTCACTTTGGTAAACTCAGTCTCACCTTTGTGATTTGATCCATTGGAATTATTGTACCTAGCTTCACTAAAAACATGCAGTCTCTTTTTCTTTCTTTTTTAATGTTGTATTTTTACATAGTAAGCATGCTTTTTAGCTAACATGTCAGCTGTGCTTAGAGCAGTATCTTATATATGTACATACTCAGGCAGGGTATTCTTTCAAGGGTATTGAAAGAATCAACGACTCTCAATGCTTCTCTAGATGGAAGTGGAACTTAGACTAGACTGTTCAACAAAATATATTTTTAATGGACATTGGTACCCCCTCCTTCTAATGGACACATCGTTGGGTGCAAGTGGGTTTATAAAATCAAACAAAAGGCTGATGGTAGTTTGGAGCGTTACAAAGCTCGGTTGGTCGCCAAAGGATATCATCAACAGTTTGGGATTGATTATGAGGAGACTTTCAGTCCCGTAGTCAAGCCTCAAACTATCCGTATTGTGCTTTCTCTTGCCCTCTCTCGAAATTGGCCTCTCCTACAACTCGACGTGAAAAACGCCTTCTTACATGAGACTCTTGCAGAAGAAGTTTATATGAGTCAACCACAAGGCTTTATAGATTCCACTGTTCCTACTCATGTGTGCAAGCTACATAAGGCCATCTACGGGCTGAAACAGGCTCCTCGTGCCTGGTTTCAAAGCTTGAGTTCTCGTCTTATTTCAATGGGTTCAATGCAGCCAAGCAGATTCTTCTATGTTTATACTACGGAAAGATGCTTTAACAATCGTTCTTTTAGTCTATGTCGATGATATTATCGTCACCGGTAATAATATGGCTGCGGTCAAATCTATGATTGATGCTCTTACCAAGTGCTTTGACATGAAAAACTTGGGTGTTTTGCATTAGTTTCTTGGAATGAAAGCACAACAGACCCCAGCTGCATATTCCTCAACCAAATGAAGTATTCTATGGACATTTTAGCTCGGTTTAAAATGGATGGGTGCAAGCCTGTTGGCACTCCTATGGCAGCCGGTGGCAAATTATCCCGCCATGATGGTGCTCTGTTACCTGATGGAACCGAATACCGTAGTATGGTTGGCTCACTACAATATCTTACACTGACAAGACCAGACTTAGCCTATGCTATAAATCAAGTCTGTCAATTTCTACATGACCCTCGGACGACTCATCTTGAAGCAGTCAAGCGGATTTTTCGATACTTAAAGGGAACAATTGATTACGGCATCCACATTAAACCGTCTACTGATCTCTCAATTCAAGCTTTTTCAGACGCTGATTGGGCTGGTTGCCCCGATGACCGACGTTCCATCACTGGGAGAGTCATCTTTTCGGGACCCAACATAATTTCCTGGGCTGCCAAGAAGCAACCCACAGTGTCAAAATCCAGCACTGAGGCAGAATATAGAGCACTATCTTCCACAAGTGCAGAAATTAAGTGGCTTTCATTCCTCCTGAAAGATCTTGGCATCTCTTCCACCAATTGTCCCAGATTATATTGTGACAATATTGGTGCCACATACTTAACTGCAAATCCAGTATTCCATGCTAGAACACGTCACATTGAAGTAGATGTTCACTATGTTCGTGAACAAGTTCGAAATGGCGAATTGCGAGTTCTTTTCACTCCGAGCGATGGCCAGATTGCAGATATCATGACCAAAGGCTTACATTCTAAGCGATTTCAATTGTTACGTGACAAGTTGACCGTCTATTCATGGCCGTTCCACTTGAGGGGGGATGATAAACATACGGTTACCAAGCTGGCACCATCTTCTCAATTATAGAGATTGACTCAATCCCTTTAGTATTCTATTGTAACACCTGTAATGGAAAGAGTCCACACATGTCTTCATTCCTTAAATATCTCAACTGAGATAATGATGTAATTTACATTATATATCTCAACAGGCTTCTCTCAGAAAACAATTGAGAAAGTCATTATTTTTCTATACCTTTCAATCCCAAGCACCTTGCTGACTGAAATTTAGTTTATGAATTCATCTTATATCCGCATTTCCATGCCATTAAAGTCGTCGTTCTATCATTATCGACAAACCCCAATGCCTACTCAGAAAAAACAGCATATATGTAACAACTCTCACCAGGATCATCCGTGTCTAAATCTAAAACACCTGTTGAAGATGAAGAAACTTACCAAGTTTGTCACCAACAGTGAATGTTTCACCGGAAGCCCAACTGTCGTAATCCACCCATGAAACAAATTTAAAAGGAAAGACAAGCCATGGCTTAAGAGGTAATCAAACTACATTTGTTGATTTCACCTTAAAAGTGTTTTCATACATATTATTTTTTTTCATTCACGTGGAAACAAAGCTTGGGAAATAGGGAACACCAAACACTATCTAATAAGGAGATACCCAATGAACTAATGCAGTTTTTTTTTTTTTTCTCATGAAATATGATTGTGATTAACAACTTTTGAATGTTCTGCACAAAAAATAAATAGGGAAGCTGACCCTGCCTATCTTTTAGATCGTTCACTATTAATTGACACTGAAAAGGTAATGATGGTCACTATCAACATGCCTTCAAGAGATGTCCACTTGGTCCTATCACTCGTTTATGTCTTAGTTTTATAGACAGGAAAAACTACTCCTCTTTTGGTAGTAGTTTACATAAACCATTAATTTTGTTTTGCATTCTCTCATTTCAGATATTGAAGTACAAAACTAGTCCTCTTAAGCCATGGCTCGTCTAATAAAACTAAAAAAAATTCAAAAAACGAATCGATTTAAATAGCAATCAGAAACCCATGAAACAAACACCAAAAGCACCCTACCAAATAAACAATTTAAAAGGAAATTAAAAAAAGGGAACACAACAACATATACACCAGTTGCAATATATCAGAAAGACAAAAAATCAACCAAATACCAAAAACAACTAGAATTTTAAAAACAATACCCAAATCCATGTTTGAAAAGAAAAATTAAATCATTACTAATTGCAATGAGTTCAACAACAGATAATTGCTTGGCCAATTGTTGACCTTCTAGTCACAAACTTCTTCTGCTCCTTTGCTCTGCTCTTCCTCGAAAGTCAGTCATCCCAAGATGTTGAAATCTTTGGCAATTTCAACTATGAAGAGATACTCAAGATGTACCCATGTAGGTCCTTCCTCATTTAGTGAGTGAATGTGCGACACGAATCCCCTCAGATGAAGACTGACATATTCATTGGCCTTGGAAACCCAATAGGACCTCACTTTAATAGATGACACACATAAAAATAAAAATAAAAAATTTTAATGAAATCAATTCATTTTTATCTCAAGTATCTTGAGAGACCTACCTCCCTATCAGACATCAAATGTCGGACTCTTAAAGCTCGAGCGACTTCCATCTGCAAGATTGCCCACATAATAGTTTAAATAAGTTGGAATAGGAATCTAGTAAATGCAGGAAAAAAAAAAAAGTGGTTACACAGATACAAAACCTTTCTTCGCAATAGCATAGTATACACCATTTTTTGCATTGGTGAGATGGAATTAATAACTTTAATTACTATCCGTCTATTAACTATGGTACTCCACATCTCATAGTAAGCGTCCAAATATTTGTTCAAGTCTTGGACCTGTATCAAACAAATCACATTAATATAACATGATGAAATATAAACTTTGAAACAAAACAAAAAAAATTCAATGTTTTTCGATTTTCTAACCTCTAGATCAAGGGATTGAATTATTTCAACTGGCAAAGGTTTGGACCCAACCTTCCAACCCACAACGAAAACAATCTACATGACCATCCAAATTAGTGAGGAGAGACAAATAAGGTATGATGAATACTATTAAAGGCCGTTTGGTTGCACTTCCCTTTTCTGCTTTTTGTTTTTAAAAACAAAATTTTAAAATTTTTTACACAAAATATGTTTGATAAACATGTTTGTGCATTCTATTTTTAAAAATTATTAACAAAATTAAAAAAAATCAAGATAACAGAAACTATTTGTTACATCTGTATTTTAAAACAGAAAACAAAAATGGAAAACATGGATCCACCACCATCCACCCACTCACCACCACCACCACACCACCACCCACAACCACAATATCACAACCACCACCACCATATTCACCACGACACCACCACCACACACCCACAATAACCACCACACCACCATAATACTACCACCACCTCCACCTTCACCACCACTAGCACCACCACCACAACACCACCACCACCACCACCACCCACAACCACAACCACAATACTTTCACCACCACCACCACCATCATCCACCACGACACCGCCACCACAATACCACCACCCACCACTACCACCACCACCACCACCACACTACATCCACCACCCCCACCCACCACCCACCACCCACCACCCACCACCCACTACGCACCTCCACACCACCCCCACACTACACCACCACCCACCACCACCATCACACACCATCACCACCACCCACCACCCACCACCACCATCATCACCACCATTCCCCACCCACCACCCACCACCCACCACCACCACCACCACCCATCATCCACCACTCACTATGCATCTCCACACCACCACCACACTACACCACCACAACCACACCACCACCACTCACCACCACACTACACTCACCGCCACCACCCACCACAATCACCTTCATGGATTGAAATTATTTAATCATATTTACCAAACATGTTTTTTTGTTTTCCTTTTTTTAAAACAAGTAACAGTTAGTAATGTCAATCGTGTTTCCTACTTAAAAAATTTGAAAGCAGAATGTCGTTCCCAATTTTTAAAAACAAAAAATAAAAACAGAAATACAGAAGTGTATACAAACAACCCTAAAAGTAATTAGAATATATCCTTACATCTAATAGACCATTGTCATCCAACCATTTTGGCTGCATAAGAGAATAGTAAATATATAAGCAAGTTCAAACTCAAAATCATACATGTCCACAACAAATTAAATTGATGGTGTTGTGTGCTTGCTGGAGAATAGAGCGGTTTCTTCATCCTCAGTCCTGATTTGTAAGCACAACATTTAATGAAAGTATGCCTCTTTTTAATTTTAGAAACACAGTTCTTGGGGGGGCATACATCGAATCCCAAGATCTGACTAAGATTCTAATTGATTTTATTCAATGAAGGTTAGAATAACATTCACCTTTGCGACTTTGAAATTGTTAAGTCAAATCCACGTTAGAATAGTACTCGCAAAACTTCACAAGTGTCAAGTCTCCTGTCGATTCACACGAACCTTCTTTTTCCTTTAAAGCTTTCTCTAATGGAAGCTAATGGCCCTTCCAAATTTCCAGCTCTAGGAATCTTGAATAAAGATCCAATCTTTATTGATCAAGAACCTTTCTTGATGAACAAGATGAATTCTTGCTTTTCCTCAAGATCCAATCAAGAAGACAAAAGAAGAGAGAGATGGGTGTGACCGTACACCTCAACGAGAGAGAGGGGAGGGTGTGAGGTTTTTTAGGAGAGGGAGAGAAGAAAAAATTCTGGAGAATTATGTATCTCATATGGCTGGGCATCCAATCCTTTATATAAGTTCTCTCTTGGTTGCTTGAATTGTAATCCAATTATAATTCATTAACCTTATCCTAATCCAATTAGGATTCCTCAATAGTTTCCTTTATTGATTATTCTCCTAATCCAATTAGGATTAATCTTAAAAGAAACTAACCTTATCCATTAGTAACTAATCTTATCCATATCCAATAAGGAATCTTGAATTAGTAACTAACTAATGGAATCCCTAACAATTAGGGAATCTTTAATTAGTAACTAATTAACTAACTAACTAACCTTATCCAATAAGGTGTTAATTAATTAGAAACTAATTAAAATAAAACTTCCTCCATAAAGTGGGCGTCCCACCCTAGGTGGGTCCCACCCTACATGCCTAAAGGGTTTCCAAAACCCTCTTGGTCACTTGAATTATTCTTTTATAATAATTCCCAATGGGTCCTACCCATTTGGTTTTTCACATCTAATGTGATTCCACCTTTTAGAGCTTCACTATACCATATAGTGATTACTTAGAGAAATTAATTAATTTAATTATAAATTAAATTAAATACTTTAAGAAGGTCCTTGTGTGTGGGATCTAAAGGGATCTCCTATTTCCGGTTGTGGGACCAAGTACTTCACCTTTTTGGCTGAAGCATTGTTACTAGGAAACACCTTTCCTAAAACTCCATTAGGATCATAGAATGTTATCTAAGTCCCTGGACTTCCACCAATCACAATTAATGTCCATTAACACAATGTGATTAACCTCCAAAAATTAGAGAATTGCTTGTAAGTACCATCTCACAATATATTTACAAATAAATCCTTCCACATTCCGATATCACTTGTAAGCTTCCGGGATTGGAACTATTCCACTGTCTTAGTCCCTAGCTTATGAATAGAACTCTTTCTCATGATTACTTTTCATTGAACTGAACCTCCAAAACACTTTTGAAGAAACATTAGAAAAGAACTGACATATATATTTATATATACTTTTCTATATTAAAAATATCAACTTCGATAAAGACCATTTTACCGAAAAGCACCAGTACTGGATTTAACAGTTCAGTTCAACAAGTATCACCTTGATATCATTATCTCCAATTAAGGAGTGGTGGATTCCTTATTGAGTGTTTACACACTTCTCCAAACATAGTGTACATGACCCAACGTACCCGGAGTTAGTCCTGTGTATTGGACATTGCCGATTGGCACATCAAAGCCATATAGACAAATGTCTGAGAAGATGTTAACCTCTCAGGTCTAAGGACAATTTGTCAAATGGATAACCCTAATACAATCTGACAGTGTATTCCATAGGGTATCCACTAGTGACCCCGTTCAGTATTATGTACTTGCTACATATACTCACATGTTAGTCAAGAGTCACCACTCTCTGTGAATGAGATTCATCACACTATCTCATAGAACTACACATGTGCAAGCCATGATGAAGTACGGCGCCCAACCAGTACTCTAGAGGCTTCGAACAATATTAGGTTTACAAGGAACCGGAAAATCATATCTCCTCGCAACCTTTGCATGATTTTCCTACAATGTTACCTATGGAACTTTATGTCATCATCACATGAGACAGTAATTAATATAAATACCCTTTATAGTTGGTTGTGTGAATATGATGTTTGTCTAATCAACATAGAAAAGTCTCTTATTGGCTTTCGAGGGCATATATGTCCAACATTTAACTCATTACTACTTGAAAGAATTCTATGTTAATAAAGAAAAAATTTGAAAATGGATCTGATGATGACCCAAGAATAGAGACAATATTTGGAGCTTTATCCAAATATGTGTTCTCATCTTTCCTCCCCTTCGTGATGACAAAAGTATTATACAAATTGCCCATAACTCAATGAGTTAGGGAGAGTTATACCTTTATCCAGTAATTCTCTTAGAGGAGAGAATTTGTGGATTCCAATCGGCAACTGAAAACATAAATCAATAAATATTCAATTTCTTTGTGTGCCCATTTACTCTGCAAGCACACAAAGATTAGAAAGTATTTCAGAAGTTTCCTGTAAAAGTATATTTCTAGGATTTGCTTCTCCCAATTTAGGCTACAATTAATATAAACTAGTAAAGGACCCGTGCAATATGCACGGAAAAGCTTCAAAATAATAACAAAAAATGCTAATAATTATATAGAATAGCTATTCTGAGCCTGAAAACCGCTACGACAGCAAACACTTGTGCACACATAGACGTTTGATCTTCCTCTAGGATTAAAATCAATATGAAAAATCAGCTTGTTGTTGGGCTTTACTTGTTAGGTCCATTGATAAAAAAAAGTATCCATCAAAGAAATACCAGCATTTGACTCTATCTCTAATCAATATCCTGTTTTTTTTTTACACAGTATAGGCTTAGGGGGTTAGTATCTGCTCTAGCAAAGTGTGGGGAAATCACAACGCCCACCTGCAAGGGACTCGAGCCCAGAACCGCCCTCCTAACGAGGGGACATACTACCACTTGACTATTCCCATGGTGTGTAATCAATATCCCGTTTGAAAGGATAAAAAAAAACCAGCACACAAAATTGAGGATTAAGAACATAACAACAACAAAATAATCAAATAAAAATCAGGAAATAATATGGTCTTCTCTCTGAATTGATTTCAGCCACCAATCTGTTCATAAAACACAGTGAGTCTTCCTCTTTACCAACAAAATATCATGTTCGTGGACAATGATGCAGAACAGGTGACTGGTGAGACATGCTGGTTGTTACTGCGAAGATAATTGCAAGCAAAGTCAATGCTGCTGAAGATGGTAAGCTGATAATTCCACTATTGTTTTGAGATGAGCCATCAATAAAATGAAATAAGAGTGTAAACAAGTTTCTTGACATAAGGCATTGATGATCACCAAGATGATGATGACGACAGTGCAAGATAAACACAATTTTTCTTTAATCAGAGGATAAATCTAAGAATACAAATATATGTAGAGAGAGAAGTGGGGTGGTTAGAGAGAGATGTGGCAGATTGGTTGTCATTACACTCTTGAAAAGGACACGTACAGAAATAAGAATCACTCCCAATTTCAGATTGGTGCTACTTATTACTTCCTCTATGTATAAAGGCATACTGACTTTCCAAGATACTGATGAAGCCCATTTAAGAAAATGACAAAAAAAATTGACAGATGCTGGATTAGAATATACATTCAAACCAAATACTCTGTGGAAGTTTCCTGTAAAAGTATATTTCTAGGATTTGCTTCTCTCAATTTAGGCTACAATTAGTATAAATTAATTCATAAAAAGGATACATGTAACAAAGAAAAACACAATTTTACTCTAAAAACAAAATATTATTTAAATATCAGGCCGAGCTATGCTTCAAACCATTTTGACTGAGCTCCCCATTTTAGCCTTAAGCAGTGCAGCCTTGTAATTATGATGAATTGTTCCTTATAAGATTGTCACTTCTTTTTTTTAACAATTACATGACTGTCACGGTATTTATCACTGAAATGAGACCTCCGTCAAAACAACTTCAGGTGAAGCTAAGAACTTGAAAGGATCGCCTGATATTTAAATTCAATAAATAAAAAAATGAGTTCTACTATAAAACAAAAGCTCTGGTTCAAGAGAAAATTGGAGCTACTAACTAAAATTTGTCTTATGACAGGTAATTTGGAAATTATAAAAAAAAAATGATATATTTTTTTGGCCGATATTTTTATGTAATTTCCGAAATTCCCCCCTTTCAATGCATATTTTGTGAGAGCTCTGGTTATCTCATGAATCTTACATATTTACTCATTAAAAAAAAAGTGGCTATCTAACTTTGCATTATATTTACCAGATCCTCCGGCGGCATATATAGATCTTGAGGCGATATCACTTCGGCGTTCCTGAGAGTTGAATAGTTTTATCAGTATTTTAATATTTTATTATTTTCCAAAAGGGATCATACAGATAAACTATTGTGACGTACCTGCCAACGAAGTAGAAAAGCTTTTCCAGAATAAGCACCGATGAAGGCCGTTCACAGTCATACGGCAAACTAAAACCAATCTGCCCCATCAAAAGATCTTACTGTAAGTATTTCAACTCATTACAAAGTACAACGCTCTAATACAGAGTATCAAAATATCACATCAAAAGATCTCGCCGGTAAGTATTTCAACTCATT
This sequence comes from Tetracentron sinense, assembly GCA_015143295.1. NCBI lineage: Eukaryota > Viridiplantae > Streptophyta > Magnoliopsida > Trochodendrales > Trochodendraceae > Tetracentron > Tetracentron sinense. The sequence continues at coordinate 13,015 of JABCRI010000449.1, read as the reverse complement.
ATAAAGTACACAGTTCTAATATAGAGTATCAAAATATCGATAAAAAAAATAAAGAATATCAAAATCAAGGCCTTGGATTGTCTCTGGCGAAGCTTGTCTCGGGCTTCTATAGAATAGGTGACAAGTGGTTGAGAAGTCAAAATCATCGGGCGGTAGAAAAGTCAAAATCATGGGTCCCATGATTTTGACTTCTCCACCCATAGTAAGACATGTGGTGATAAGTGTGAGATTAAGGGGGAGATGTATCAAATGGGGAGAAGTCAAAAATCATGGGGAGAAAATGAATGACTTCTCCCCATTTTTATGCTTGTTGTCGCACAATGTATTGAACCCCAAGAGCCCTTTCTGGCTTCGCCAGAGACAATCCAAGGCCCAAAATCAAAGCGCGATAGCACTCTACGATAGTACTGCACGACTTTTTATCATTGATAGGGGCCGGGTTATGTTTGACAGACCCATTTACATGAGAGTGCAAAAAAGTCATATAAGAACTAGACCTGTATTTGAGTGGAGCTGAACTGAGCCAAGCTTTAACTTAGTTTGAATATACTTGAGCTTGATTCGAGCTCGAATCTTTAGGCTTGAGCTTGGCTTGAACAAGCTTGATCAAGCTCAAGCCTAATTCAAGTTCGAACTTGATTCAATCCGAGGCGAGCACAAGCTTCTCACTCTTGATTCGAATTTCAGGGTTATTTTGATCAATTTTACAAAATCTTAATAAAATTATTTATTCCTAAATTACACAACTACTCTAATCATACACAATAATTAGATTTAACCATAGTTGTTAGGGGTGTCAAAGGGCCGGGCCAGCCCTTAGAAACCTATTGTAAATGGACTGGGCTTGGGTCGGGCCTATTCAAAAACGATAAAACCCCAAGCCTAAGCCCAACTCATTGACACCCCTAAGCGTGCGTAGTCCTCAATCCAAAAGAAGCATAGAGATAGAGCTTCTTCTTTTAACTTCTCAAATTTCTTTTATTATTATTATTTCTTATATATATATATATATATATATATATATATATATATATATATTATAATAACATTAAAATAAATTAAGGAGGTTTTAAAAGGTAAATATATACCACTTATGGAGGACTATCATCAACTCCATCTCTAACTGAAATCTTGTGGAAAACGCATTGATGGTGGCACCATAAGAATATGGGTATGTAGTAATGGTAAATTTTGTTTTCTGAGTCAACGTTATGTTGCACTCATCCATCTCAAGCATATGGCAAATGAAGCGTTGACAATCTTTCTAGAAGTCGATTTCGCTTCCAAATGATTCTATGGTTAGACCCAATTTATCAGCAAAGGGCCCTGTGCATATAAATTGGAGAAGTGTTTGCTCGGAGAAGCATGTGGATGATACAAATATCCGGCACGGTTGCCACAAATATCCCCCGGGAAGAAACCCTTAACATAAAAAAGAAAAAGAGAATCTATTAGCTCCAGATGATAGTGTTAGAAAATGTAAAGTAGTACCAATAATTTACTTTTGACACTGTTATTAGAACATTCAAGTGGATCACAACTTAATATAATCAAGTAGGCTACACTTTTAAATCTAATATATGTTTCACTTTGAGGATTGTTGTCTTAGATGATGTGTACACCTAAAAAAAAATAACTATAAATTTTATAACTACACACCAAATTCAAACTTATATACCAAATTCAAAGTTTAAGAATAAAAAGAAGGAAGATTATTTCAAGAAACCAGAATTCTAATCCTAATTACAGAATTCTGTACAACAATATCTGCAAATACAGAATTCTGCAATTACAACATCCCTGTTCGGGTTAAACTATTTGGTGGTTCGGGCCTCGGGCAGTAGTTATTGTATCCTATAGGTTGAGTGCCCAAGTATCCTGTTGCACTAAGGACATCATCTAATAGGGGGCAAATCAACTTCAAGCCGATTGATGTACATCACGCCTCGACTAATTCCTAAAACCGATAAGTCCTATCTTTCTCTCTCTTTATTTATTTAACAGATTCATAGTCTATATTTCCTGAGCAGTTCTTAAGGGAGGAAAAGGGTAATTGATCTACTGCATCTGATGTTCCCCTTTTTGCTCTGTTACTCATACATCTTTCTCATCTATCTTGCTGCCCTTACTACTATAATTGCTGAGTAAATCTGTGGTACATATCTGGTTGGCTAAAGGTCATCTATTTTAATGCCCTCATGATTTGGATATGTTCCGGTTAGGTTGATTTATTGGCTATGACATGTTTAAGAGCTTGGCGCTCAATGGGTATTTCTCCAAGTTACAACTTTCAGGTTTTTCATTTCGTTTCCTTGAATGCACTAGAGTCGAGCAGATTATAATATTAGGCTGAGAGTTATTTACTACAGCTCCTAAAAACACAAGTGCTATATTATCTTGCTTTTGATCTAGATATTAGATGTGAGGGGAATTTACCGAAAAGGACACGCGTCAGCAACAACTCCTCCCCACGCTCTGGTTTACCGGTAGAAGGTTGGAGTGGAGGGTGTGGCACCCTGACCTGTACTCCGATGGTAAAGTCAGTAGGTGTAGAAGATGATGAATAGTAAAAAAAATGCAGAGAGTTTGAGGGTCTTAGCTCCTCAAAATTTCGTCCCTTCACACTATTTTTCACAGGTTCTTATAGGCCACTCCTGCCATGGCCATAGGCACCCATGGATGTCCATGCACACCTCAAATCTCTTATGTGTACTTCAATAATCATTTTAGATAGATCTCCCAGTCATTCGTACTGCACGCGTATCTGCATATAAAAGAGAGCAGGCATAGAGTAGGAACTCGTCCGAGGTGACTAGCATTAAATGGCATTTAATGCCAAGACAGTGTTTCCCACCTACCATCGTAGAGGTAGGATCAGTCCCAGGCGACTGGGCAATAGCACTGGATCTCATTACGTGTTGGGGTACGGGGTCATTGTCAATAAGACGACGGGTACGTTGTCAGAATGAAGACGTGATCGTCGTCTATGAGACAACGGGGTCGTCGTTCGGTGGACAACGTTCTCATCGTCCATATGACAACGGGCCCGTCGTCGAAGAGATGACGGAAATGAGCTCAAACGATAACACCACACCGAGGACAAGCTCGTTACTACCATACTTAGGGTTTTACGAAATTTACCCATTACAAATTGCCCCTTTATGATACTTTGAACGTGGTTCAGAGTGTCATAAATATAGCGAAACGATGGAGGAGAAGATACTGCTAACCTCAGAATGGCGATAGGTCATGTATTCTGCACTCGAAGACGTAGCGTCGTGCAAGCTGTATTGCGCGTGCCGAAACGTCATACCTCATAAATGTTTGGCAGGCTGTCATCATTATCTTTCGGACGTTTCGTTTTACTCGACGGTTACTTAACTCGGTCAGAAGACCATCCTGCCCTTCACGTTGTCTGCATGCGTGGACACGCGTACGGTATAGATTGAGGTCATTATCGTCCTTCGAGTTATGGACTGGTCTATAAGTACTGAAGGCCTAGTACTTCATCTTCTTCGTTTGAATTCTTGCATTCTGCTACTCTGCCGGAAATTTTTCTCACCGACGGTCTGCTGCTCTACTCTTCTCTCTTCTCTTGCTGTGCTCTATGCTTCTTAGATACAGTTTTTGGTAAGATTCTCCTCTTTTTCTTTTGTTCTGTGGTCGTTTCCCTATATTTTTTTTTTGCTATACTTGTTTGCCACCATGTCTGCCGAAGTTGTTAGAATAGATAGTGCCGATGAAGCCAGTTGCTCAGGCAGTGCCCCTCACGGTGTTATCACCAGTGTTTCCAAACCCAAAACCAAAATAGTTGTCAAATACGCTCTTGACCATTACAGAGCCCTTTTCCAAATTCCCCCACATGTCCACATTCATTTTAAGGAAGAAGACGTTCTTCCAGACCACCGTTCTTCCTGCACTATCGTCTACCTCGCCCAGTTCGAGGCTGGACTTCGATTTCCCTTATCTCTCATTGCGGACTCCATCCTGTCCGTCCTTCAAGTTACCTCTGGGCAAATGCACCCGAAGTTCTACAAATACATGTCTCTGATGGACAAGTTCAACAAAGACGGGTACAACGTAGAGGCCAGGCACGTCTTCCACTTCCGCCATGTCGTGAAATATCCCGGGGTTGATGAGGAGGGAAAGAAAACGTACTTCACCTGGAGGCAAAAACCCAGGATCCCCGATATCATCACACACCTCCCTGATGTGGAACGGGACTGGAAGGAGATGCCTTTCGTGGTCTCCGGAGCTTGGAGGGCAGAGACTGCCCGTTCTGTTCCCCACGAATTTATTTCAGGTCTGTTACTTTTGAATCGTTCTCCGTCGTCTGTTCTGAAAACGTATTCCTGTTACATGGCTAATAACGTTTCGTTCTTTCTGCAGAGATTTCTAAGTCACGTTTTTTTCTGAACTTTCCGCGGAAGAAGAGTACGCGCTTCGGAAAGTTCGCATCGATAAAGGGGACGATTACGTCACCTGGACGCCGTCCTCTGCTCAAGAGACAGGGTCCGCTGTAGAGGCAGGGACCTTACCTAGAAAGCCTCGCCGACCAGCTCATCCACCGCCTCAGAGACCGCTCGGGCCGATAGCTTTCCTTGACGAGGAGATAGAGGAAGACATGGCTGACTAACTTCCCTTACCACCGTGATCCTCGCAGGCTCCGACGCTGACTCGTCCTCCCCGCCCTTCTCGTCCCTCCCGTCTATCCGCGGCGGATAAGAAGGCGGAGAAAAGAGAGAGGGAAGAAGCTCTCAAAGCCTTGAAGGCGAAAAAAGTTCGGCGAGAGGCGGAGCACGACCAGAGGGTTCGAGAACGGGAGTCCGTCGGGGTGCTTCCTACTCAAGCTGCAACATTCAGCGAGGGGAGTGGTACTCCCGCGGAGGAGCCTCCAATTGTTAGCACCGGCCCTCCTGTGGCTATCGCAACTGCTCCGTCTTCTGTGGCAGATACGGCTGTTGTTGCTCCTCCCAACTCTACTGCCCCTGTGGTTGTCCCGGCCTCTACTTCCTCACTAGCCGCAAACATGGCTTCGTCTTCCGCTTCCCCGTCTTCTGTTCCTCCATCTCCTGCTCCTCCTCGAGAGAGGATTACCCTGGGGGGCCCCGCCGAGCTATGGAATCTCGTCTTCCCCCGAGGATATGCTCGTCCTACCGTCGCCCATTCGGCGATGGAGCACTACTCCGTTGCCACATCGATGATGTTGGCGATGAGACTCCCAACGGATATAGCCGCAACGAGAGACATGCACTGGATGGGGATGTTCAGTGCCGCGAGTCGAGCTGTTGCCACGGTACATTTTTTACGGTTTTTTTTTTTTTTTATACCATCTTTCTCTCTCCTTTTTTTTTTAGCTGGGCAACATGCTCGCCGGGATATACGAAATCACCACCGAAAACAGGCGTAATGCCAATGCGCTGAGGGACAAAGTCCTTGACCTGGAGAAGAGGGGGGCCGAGGACGAGAAACGGCTGAACCACGAGTTGATGTCCGTTAGAGCTAACCTGCGGTCTGCTAAAGGCACGATTGCCACGGCCGTCAAACAACGGGACAAAGCTCGGGACGAAGCCCGTAAGGCGATGGAGGGAGAGAAGGCGGTGGTGGAACAGGCCGAGAGATCTGTCCTTCGGATCAGCGAGATGGACGAGATCGTGAACACTCTCCGTCAACGGCTAGAGGCGACTGAAGCCGAGAAGGCAGCGTTGGCCAAACAGCTTGAGGAGGCCGCGGCCATGAGGGACAAGGAGGTTGAAGCCGCCAAGGAGGCTTTAACGGAGTCTCTTCGAGCCCACTTCCAGAAAGAGATGGAACGGCTGATAGCCGAAGATCGGGTCGAGACGGAGAGGGAGCTGATGAACGAGCTCCGAGAATCGGGACGACTGGTAGAGTCTCCCCAGCAATCGAAGGACGAGGCCACTCGTTCTGAGATGGAGTTCCCGCTCGGTGAAGAGCTCGAGGTACAAGGAGGGGGGCAACCCCCATCACCTATTGGACCATCTCCCGTTCTCCTCGAGGCTCCAGCTGAAGCTGCTTCCGCCGATACCGCTGTTGCTGCTGACAACGTTCCGATCGTTCCCGATGACGCTGTCGTAGTTGTTGAAGTTTGCGAAGACTGATCTTTTCTCCTTCCTATCCCCTTCTTTTCATATTTTGTTTTGGATGTACTCCTGTTAGTAAATTTTATATATATCTCCATTTATGGTCACCGTGTAGCAACTGATCGATCCGGAATAGGCATCTCGTTCAAATAAGACAAATAGCATATAATTAACTCGTGATTGGATACCCCTCTCATAACGAATATAATTCACTATATTACTCTAATAAGAGGTTGTCAAGGGTTATTTCTTGGAATGCAGACATACTCTACGTTCAAAGACGTGGATTAACACTATGGACGTACTTCGACAAATGGTCCATTTCATAAAGAGGAACTTGTGGTAACTCGTGGTGGGACACCATGCTCAGAGGACATTCCATTAGTATAAGCCACCAGTATCCTCAGATGGCAATTCCTTTGTATGAGCCACCTGTGTCCCGTGGTGAGTACCCTGTTCGTGTGAAATGCACCCGCTGTGGTAACTCGTGGTGGGACACCATGCTCAGAGGACATTCCATTAGTATAAGCCACCAGTGTGCTCAGATGGCAATTCCTTTGTATGAGCCACCTGTGTCCCGTGGTAAGTACCCTGTTCGTGTGAAATGCACCCGCTGTGGTAACACATACTATAACATTTTAACTATAACATTTTACCAAGTACTGGATATGTAAATAAAGACGATTGATCACATGCTCATAGCAAATGCTCATAACGCACAACTTTATTGGAAAAATTGCTTTAAATTCATGATGTTCCACGACTTCTGAATTACATTACCTTGTAGGTCTTTAAGGTAGCACACACCGGGGCTCCCGACACGGTCCACGATGTATGGCCCTTCCCAGTTGGGACCCAACTTTCCGCTATTGACTTCTCGTGTATTTTGGAAGACTTTTCGAAGAACGAGATCTTCGACTTGAAGAATCATTTTTCGTACTTTCTTGTTGTATGCCTTTCGTAACTGTTGCTGATACCGTTTCATCTGGATACTAGCATCTTCCAGTTTTTCTTCCAGCAAGTCCAAATGAATAGCCATTAATTCGACCTTTTTGTCTTCCTCTCCGTGCTTCTTTCGGAAACGTGTTGTTGGCAGGCAGACTTCGGTGGGAATAACAGCCTCTGTCCCGTATGCCAAAGAGAACAGGGTCTCGTTCGTAGGGCTCCGCGGTATTGTCCTGTATCCCCACAACGCATTATGTAACTCGCTGGTCCACTTTCCCTTGGAATCTTCCAGTCTTCTTTTGAGGGCATTCAAAATGTTCTTGTTAGCTGTTTCGGCAAGGCCATTCCCCTGAGGATAATAAGGAGAAGAGAAGATGTGCTTGATTTTCAACTCTCGGCAAAAGTCGGCAATGAGTTTTCCTGCGAACTGCTTCCCGTTATAAAAAATGATGGACTTCGGAATGCCGAATCTACAGACAATATGTTCCCACAAGAATTTCTTCACTTCTTGTTCTCTAATACGCGCAAGTGGAACAACCTCGATCCACCGGGAGAAGTAATCTGTGGCTACCAGCAGAAAAGTTAGATTACCGGGAGCCTTAGGAAAGGGTCCTACGATATCAAGTCCCCAATGAGCGAAAGGCCAAGGTTGAGATACGATGTTGAGTTCTTAAGCGGGGGCATGAATTAATTTCGCATGACGCTGACATTGACTGTATTTTTGTACGTACTTTTGTGCATCAGCTTGCATGTATGGCCAAAAATATCTTTGCCCCAGAGCACGATGAGCGATAGTCCGTCCTCCCGAATGGATGCCGCAAATCCCTTCGTGGAGCTCGGCGAAGATCTTCTCTACGTCTTCAGGGTGCACGCATCTCAAAAGGGGTCCTCCAAAGGATTTACGGTACAGTTCCTCATCCACAAGGGTATAACGGGGAGCTTTATATTGTATTCGTCTTGCTTCCTTTGTGTCGGAGGGGAGAATTCCATTCTTCAAATAAGTTATTATGCCCGTCATCCAGCTTGGCACTTGATTTACGGATAACACCGTGCGTTGTGTTTGCAGTTCAATAGAGGGGTATTCCTTATACTCCATGAGGATTGTCTTGAATTCATCAGTTTGCATCATCGAGGCGAGGTATGTCAATGCATCAGCATGCCTGTTATCGTCCCTTCAGACATGTTTAATCTCGATGACATCAAAGGCCTTTCATTGTTCTTGTAAAAGTGCAGCGTAGCGCCTCATCCGTTCATCTCGACATTCATAGATACCGTTGACTTGGTTCACCACGAGCTGTGAATCACAGAACACTCTGAGTTTAGAAATTTCCAACTCTCGTGCACTTTGCAACCCAAGTATTAACGCTTCATATTCAGCTTCATTATTGGAAGCAGCATAACCAAGACGCGTTAGCTTTTGTACTTTAACATGACCTGGGCTGACAAGAACAGCACCAAGTCCCGAACCGCTGACATTAGACGACCCATCTACGTACAAGACCTAGTCGCACAACATCGTCAGTTTGGTTCCATCTCCCGCCTCGTCTTCCACAACGGTATCCTCCTCCGCATCGTCTGGGAGCTCATGACGGTCGGGCTCTACTGAAGTTTCGGCCTCCTCCACGGGGAAATCGGCCAGGAAGCTTGCAACGACCTGTCCTTTCTCTGCGGTTCGGGCCTGATATTGGATATCGAACTCGCTGAGTGCCACTGCCCACTTTGACATACGTCTCGCAGTTTCAGGTCGCCCCAACACAGTTTTCAAAGGGTACGTAGTGATGACGACGATGGTATGTGCCTGAAAATAAGGACGTAACTTTTCAGCAGAAAAGACAAGAGTCAGGCATACCTTTTCCATTTTGCTATAGTTGGATTCTGCCTTGTGGAATGTTTTGCTGACGAAATAAATAGGCTTCTCTACGCCGTTGTGACTTCTGAGCAGCACGGAGCCAATGGCTCGTTCCGAAACGGAGAGGTAGAGGTACAACATTTCACCATGTTCAGGTACGGAGAGGATCGGAGCGGAGCCTAGATACATCTTCAAGGCGGCGAAAGATCGGGAACACTCTTCTGTCCACCTGAAAACGGAATCCTTCCTCAATAACTCGAACAGAGGTCTACAACGGTCAGAAGACTTCGATATAAACCGGTTAAGAACAGCGATACGTCCTGTCAGTTTTTGAACTTCTTTCCAGGTCTTTGGTTCCGGCATATCTATCAGAGCACGAATTTGCGTGGGATTTGCTTCGATGCCCCGTTGACTGACGAGGTAACCAAGGAATTTGCCCGAGACGACGCCGAATATACATTTCTCAGGATTTAACTTCAGATTGAAAGTGCGTAAAATAGAAAACGGCTCCGCCAAGTCGGCTACAAGAGAGACCCGAGTTCGGCTTTTCACAACGATATCGTCAATGTACACCTCCAGCGATTTACCAAGCAAGGGTCCAAACATCAGATTCATTAACCGTTGATAAGTGGCCCCGGCATTCTTCAGGCCAAAGGGCATGACCCGGTAACAGAACAGGTCACGCTCCGTTATGAAGGCCGTCTTCTCTTGATCGTCCTCAGCTAAGAGGATTTGATTGTAACCCGAATACCCGTCCATGAAGCTCAGCATCTCGTGACCTGCGGTGGCAGTGATAAGTCTATCGATTCTGGGAACTGGAAGAAGTCTTTCGGACAAGCTTTATTAACATTAGTGAAATCAATACAGACTCTGACTTTCCCGTTCTTCTTCGGAACAGCTACTACATTGGCTATCCATTCTGGATATTGGACCTCACGAATGAACCCGTGCTGAATTAACTTATCAATCTCTTCATTGACGGCCTCATGGTACGCCAGAGCAAGTCTACGAGGCTTCTGTTTAACCGGATTCACTACGGGATCAACGTTGAGATGGTGACAGATGATTTCAGGATTGATACCCGTCATGTCCTCGTGGGACCAAGCAAAAAATCAAGATTCTTCCTCAGAAAATTTATCAACTCCTGTTCTTCGTCCGTTGTCAAACAGGTCCCAATTTGTAGCGTCCTTGGCTCGTTCTCCGTCCCCAGGTTGACAAGCTTCGTGGGTTCAACAGAGTGGTTCATCAATGATTCACCCGGGTTCTCCTCTTCCACGGACCCGATCTGTAATTGCTATTTGAGTAGGTCGGGTGGGGCATAATCACACTTCTGCGATGCTAGCTGGTCTCCTCGTATTTCACTTGGTCCGTCCGGAGTAGAGAATTTCAGTACCTGATAATAAGAAGACGGAACAGCTCTCATTTCGTGAGTCCACCATCGCCCCAAGATGGCATTGTATGGGGACGGCGCGTCGACAATGGAGAACCGAGTGGACAGGATGATAGGTCCAGCTTTGACCGGTAGGATGACTTCTCCTACGGGTTGCATCGAGCTTCCGTCGAATCCTATCAAGGGGGTCTGTGCAGGGACGAGAACTGCCGGGTCCAACCCCATCTTTGCGAAAGCATGGAGATACAGAATATCTGCCCCACTTCCAGGGTCACGAGCACTCTCCTGATGTCAAAATCGTCAATTCGCATAGTCAAGACAAGAGCATCGTAGTGAGGCCTGACCACAGTTGTCATGTCCTGATCGGTGAACGATAGGGCCTGCTCGATTTCCCTCGCTGTCGATCGCACCTGACAAACTTTTGCCACGTGTGCTAACTTCCTTGCCTTCGCTCGGAACTGCTGCTCAATATCTACTTCCGGTACTCGAGCGCGATGGATGACATTTATGACTCCCTTCGGAGCTTCTCCGCCTTAGCCCATATGACCAGATGGCTCTCCCTCATGAGATCGAGTGGATGGATCTGTAATACGCCCTTCTCCTCTTCCAGAGTCCACATATTCTCCCAGATAGCCTTCACGGACTAATCTTTCCAGATATTCTCTCAGGATGCGACAACGATTTGTAAGGTGCCCGTGGCACTTGTGATACTAACAATACTCATGCGCCCTGGGTCCCGAGGTGACATCACGAACGGTCCGTGCTGGCCATTCGAAGTATGGTTTGTCTTCCATCGTCTTCATAATAGTCGCCGGGCTCGCTGAGAAGTTGACTTCACCAGCGCGAGATGCAAAAGGACGTTTTTCTGTCGTGTGATTCTCCCTCTCCTTGTTATGCCCGGGTTCCTCTTGTCTCTGATAGGCACGGTCGTCCCGCCGTTGGGAGTTGGGACGTAGATCCGTCCTCATTGATGAGTCTAAATCTTGGCGGACTCCCAACGAGTGTCGGTTCGGTTCTTCCCGTCGTTCAACATACACCACTTTTTCCTGTCATGTGCGCCACCGTGGTTCCTCATCGCTGGAAGATGATTCATACTTTGGTCTCTTCCCTCTCTTCGAGGAGGGTTTGCTTCCCCACTCCACAGCATCTACCCCTCGTGCTCTGGGTCTCGTCGTTGCTGCAATATCTTCCTCCATCCTCCGTACTTGTTTGTAAAAGGCACGGACTATCGTTCGTCCATCTTGATTGGACAGTCAATGGCCGAGATTTCGTAGAGCTTAGAACTCCTTGGGTATAAGCATTCTTGCAGGGCGCTATGCAAGTCCTTTCCGATCTTCGAATTAGAGACGTCATCGATAAACCGTTGAATAAAGTCTCTAAGAGGTTTCCGCCGCTTCATTCACATGGAAGAGTGAATCTGCGCCTGTTTCTTCTTCTTGTAAATGATGGATTGCCATGAAAACTGACCTGAGATCAGCCTACACTTGATCGACCCAGCGGGTAGATTAACGGACCATCCGCAGCCGCTCCAGTCAGGAACTACTATGCAGGGCTTTACAGAGGAGATTAGCATCCGGATACTTACAGCCTAGCATTCTTGAATTCGTCTTGTACAATCGGATCTCTTCTCCCATCGAACTTAACAAAATTCTGTACCACGATTTTGCGGGTATATTGATTCGACATCTCCTTGGAAACATGGGACGCCTCCTCCTCATCTTTGTAACTTCCGAGTGTATTGATCGCGAGAGGCCCCGCTCGTCACTCCTCTGACTTGATGCATGATCAAGGCTTCACGCCTTGAGGGTTAAGCCTGTCTTCCAAAACCCGTCGTTACTACTGACACGGAGATCTCATTGTTCAGCATGACACCAGAAAAGAACGAGGATAGGCAGCTCCGTCGTAGAAAGGAGTGAGAGTGATCTTCTCTCCCAATTCGCTGGTGCAGACGACGAGATCGGGATTGTTACTTTGGGGGGAGGGGAAGAAGGAATTGAGTTACGAGCCGCAGAGCCCCCTTTAGGAGATTCGTCTCGATCTCACAAGTTACCATGCTCCTAAAGTATCAAGCCGCTCCTGCGTGACTGCTGCTGACTGACTATCTGGGCCAGAGTGGCTTGTTGCTGTTGTATAGTAACAGGATGGACAGGTATGGTCTGAGCCTTTCTGGTTGTTCAGAAGATTGGCCTGATACGAACGTTTGCATGGCGGAAGGCTTGCATGGGGAATGGCTTGAAGGGGGCTAGTTTTCGACGATAGACTGAGGAGTTTGGTCTGCGCATGCTGACCGGGAGAGGTGGTGTGAGCAAAGGGTGGGTTCGGCATAAACGTTCCCACAGACGGGGCCAATTTTGTGATGGGAATTTACCGAAAATGACACTCATACAGCAACAGCTCCTCCCACGCTCTGGTTTACCCCGTTAGAAGTTTTGGAGTGAAGGGTGTGGCACCCTGACCTTGTACTCCGATGGTAAAGTCAGTATTTTAGAATATCGATGAATAGTAAAAAAAATGCAGATAGTTTTTGATGTCTTAGCTACCTCAAATTTCGTCCTTCACACTGTTTTTCAACAGGTTCTTATGGCCCATCCTCCTGCCATGGCCCAGGCACCCATGGTGTCCATGCACACCTCAAATCTCCTTCTGTGTACTTCAATAATCATTTTAGATAGATCTCCCGGTCTTCGTACTGTACGCGTATCTGATATAACAGAGAGCAGCATAGAGTAG
>JABCRI010000448.1:0-34243 GCA_015143295.1 Tetracentron sinense | reverse complement strand
AGGGATAAGAAACAATCCTGTTCTTGTGGAAGCGCCTGGGGTGGGCAAGACTGCGTGGTAGAAGGTCTTGCTTCAGAGGATTGTGAGAGGTGCGGTCCCAAGCGTCTTGTTGATGTGGGTGATCTCTTGGATATGGCGCTTTAGTTCTGGAACAAAAATATAGAGGCGAATTCGAGGAAAGGTTGTTGAAGGCAGTATTGAAAGAAGTTGAGGGATGCTGATGGCAAAGTAATCATTTATTGATGAAATCCATCTTGTTCTTGGAGTGGTGAAGCGAGGGCTATATGGATGCAGCAAATTGTTCAAGCCCGATGCTCGCGCGGAGGACACCCGGGCATTGGCCGCAACAAATGAGGAGAAGGAAGTATGTGGAGAAAGAGCGCATTTGGAGAGCAGGTTCCAACAGTTTATGTTGCTGAGCCTAGTTTTGCAGATACAATTGTATCCTTCGAGGCCTCCAAAAAGAAAGGATATTGAAAGTCACCATGGTGGTCCGAGTCACGACCGAGCTCTCGTGGTTTGCCACCCAGCTATCTAGTCGATATTTACTGGATGTAACATATCTTAATGTTTGAATTTTTCTTATGGATCTGAATATGTTTGTTGTACAGAATGGATTTATGGTGGGGGAAGATATACTAATTGATGTTGCTGTTGCTATTCAGGGCGTACCTGCAGGGATTAAGGCGATCTTGATGGCTCGTCGATGAATCTGTGCAAATGTGAGAATTCAACTTGATAGCCAGGCCCATAGAGATTGATAACCGTGAACGGATGAGAATCCAGTTAGTAAGTTGAAACTACCAGCTCTCGAGAAAGAGAAGGACAAAGCAGCAAAGCCGTCTTGTGAAGTACAGTATATGTCTATCGGAACCTTTTTAGAAGGCCTCTCCCTTCGAAGCTGAGTTGGGATATAGAAGACCCCTCCATTTTCAACACAGAGAGGTGTCTATTTCCTTTCCCGCTTGTTTTCCAGTGATCTTTGTATTTTATTTTTTTTCCATTAACCCATGTAGGGTCTGGCAATAGTCGAGGGACCCCTTTTTTCCGCATAAGGATTTTCGGGTATAGGAGCCATGTTCGTTGAATGAGACATTCGTTCGAACAACCATGATTTGTGTTTGCTTTTTTCCCTTCTTGAGCAAATTACCAGTCCAGGTTGACCACCTGAATTAATTTTGACAAGGGTTTAACTTGCCAAACCTCAGTTGCTACAAAATTGAACCTAAACTACTTATGCTCCGAGATGAGCCTAAACTACTATCTAAAAAAAACCCCAAAATCATTATCAAACTCTAAAAGACAAAAACATTCAATATGATAAAACACCAAAATCACTAAAATAAACCTCTAAGCATGCTGTTCGAAACTATTGTGGCTTGGATCCCACTAAGCGAGTAAGTAGGCAGCCCTTAAAAAGTCGAACCAACCTAGGATCGTTGCTCTTCCTTTGTAATTTACCTTAAATTTTTAAATAGCATAGTTAAATAGCATTTTAGTTGCTTTTGAATTTCATCCTACTGGCTTAGACATAGGGAGTAGGTACCCATTCCGGATGGGGGTCTAAGAGTCTACACCTTCTCCGGACTAATCAAATCACTTACCTAAGAATCTATTGTGGACCTTTTAGGCCCTTATCTATGTATGTTTGTGATCCTATTCCCCATAATGTAATAGGCGGGCCAAATCTCTATTTAGGCGTTTATTGTCGTTCATACACAAGGCCGATCCAAAAAAAGTAAATTTATCTCATATATTTCCTATAAGAAAGTTTTTATTATGTTTATGGTTGTGTAGACTGATGATAAATTATTTCATTTTGCTTTAGGTGACGAAAGGAGATGGATGTCTTGAGGGGGAAAAACTTCAACCGTTGATAATGAAGTACCAAAAAGAAAAAAAAAGAGATGATAGGATCCGTAGACTGAAACAGTGGCGAGAGGAACTCATGTTTAATTTACAGGAGGCTGCAAGAAAAAAAGGATTTGGCTAGTGTTGCTGAGTGGAGTGAAATATGGGTCAATTCCAGAGAAGAGGCATCCATAGCAAAGCTTGAAGGCGACGTGGATGAAAAAATTTTGTAGTACAGAGCGACTGTTGGACCTGAAACAGATAGCGGAAGTGGTGAGTCGCTGGACTGGCATACCATCACAAGGCTTGGACCAAGACAATGAGAAGGAGAGGTTGATTGGTCTAGCTGAGATGTGCTGCACAAGAGAGTTGTGGGACAAGACCAAGCGGTTAATGCTGTGCAGAGGCTGTGTTGAGGTCTAGGGCTGGGCTCAGCCGCCCGCAACAACCGACTGGGTCATCCTTTCTTGGGTCCGACTGGTGTTGGTTAAAACGGAGCTTGCGAAAGCCCTTGCTGAACAACCTCTTCTACGATGAAAAGCTCATCGTGAGAATTGATATGTACGAGTACATGGAGCAACACTCAGTCTCCCGGTTAATTGGTGCTCCTCCTGGGTGGGTGTCCCCATGTTTCTTCTAGTCAGTCATTTATATTAGATATATATATATATCTAAAAGGGGCTGATGCTCATTGTATTGTTGGGATTCTGATTCACAGATACGTAGGACATGAAGAAGGTGGGGGCAGCTCACAGAGGCGGTGAGAGGCGGAGGCCTTACAGTGTAGTCTTGTTTGATGAAAGTTGAGAAGGCTCACATCTCGGTCTTCAACACCCTACTTCAAGTTCGTGATGATGGAAGACTCACTATGGCCAAGGACGCACTGTAGACACACTAACACTGTGATCATTATGACTTCGAATCTTGGTGCAGAGCACCTCGTTTTCAGGACTCACGGGCAAGTGTTCAATGCAGAGCGCTAGAGAGAAGGTCATGCACGAGGTAAGATCCCAAGAACCTGTTTTACCCATTTGGCACACTTATTTTTAGGGACATGATGTGACCTGAATTTAGCACCATTCCAAATTAGGATAATCCCAGTTATAAGGAATAAGTTGAACTACAAAAATGAGAGTCGCTGCCTATTAAAATTTTAAGGATAATAAGAATCCTAAGCCTCTTACAGCACCAAACTAAGTCCTCGGGCCATGTAGATCCCTCATACTACACAACACGAAAGTTGGGATACATTCCGAAGGGTGACCAAAAAGGGGAAGGGACTTGAGCTCAGACCTCCGCTTCCCGAGGCGTGATCTGGCCAATAGCTCAACCCTCATTGGTTAAAGTCAATGAATAAGGCAGGTCTTAGAACTAAAGATCTAAACAAGAGATTCCGTGAATTAGGGGAAGGTGCTAGGCACCACTAAACTCCTTTGATGATTATCTACTTCCTAAATCTAAATCAAATATAGTGAAAATATAAAAACTTATATCTTATTCATATACTAAAGTAGAAGTCATGCTAAATAGATATCATACTCAAATAGCAACAAATCATGAATGGAATTTTCTATCTGTGTGGATAATTCGTTGCAGTTGCTTAAGAAACTCTGCCCTGTTTCCATTTCAATTCCAATATACAATCTAAAATCCGAGAGTAGCAATCTTCATCACTGTTGCCTAGAAATCTGTGTTGTATCGGGCGTGTCAGTGCTGCCACGTGGCACAATCAAACAAAAACCTTTAGACTCTGAGCGTCGAGTCGAACAGAGTGACTGAGAGCGCGTTTGCTTTGGGCCGTCCGATCAGTCACCGCCGAAATGTTGCCGATCGGGAGATTTAGAGAGGGGGTTCGTCCTTCTATAATGAGTTTCTATGCCTTCGATAACTAAAGAACTTCAGAGCGAATTAAAATGTGATAATGTGAGGTGTGTATTTGTGGAAAATGAAGAAGATGATTAGATAGAAGTAATCTGAATTTACTTGAACGTAATCGTAGAAGGTAACTTACAAACTATCATGCAAACAAAATGAGTCACAGAGGCAAATACAAAGTCTCACTGATGCTGCTTGAAATATAGTAATTAACTAGACCTCTCGGAGAAGGAACTAAGTCGAGTAAGTTTCCGTGGGGAACATTACCAAGGACTGTAAAAACTAACTCTCCCTGAGGAGGAGTAGGGTTTCCGTGGGTCAGGTTGCTGTGGAGCACATTGTGGGTGTTGGGTTGATTGTGCTAGAGCTTCTCCTTTGGGATCTTGGCCATTTTATACATGTTAATTTTTTTAGATCCATCGTCATCGGCCATCCTAATACATTCAGAATTATGGAATGACCGATGGTCTTCTTTTGCTCTCTTCACGACGTATACCTTTAACTTTCCAATGGTTGTTTGTATGGCCTTTACTTTTTCTTGCATTTGTAGGGTCATCAGAGAACCTCTTCCACAAAGTATCGAGATTTCGGCCGATACTATATTATGGTCGTACCATCATTGACTTGGATTTCAGTATAGTGGACTTTTTGTACTTTTAGTGCATGCAATGATTCATTTGGTTTTTCCAAATTTCCCTTGTCCGGGTGAACAATATGGTCTGATATCATCCATGTACCAAGCTTGCATCGGCCGCGTGTGAGTCCACCACGAATGGTTTGTGATCTGCACAAACTACTTCGATGTCATCTCTATTCCAGAAGACCAATGATTGATGTAATGATGATGGCATGCACCAATTGGAGTGGATCCAATCCTACTCCAACAATGCATTCTAATGGGATGATGAATCTACGCCAAAAATGATGCCAAGGTGTCTTGTTACCGACCATCAGGTCGACAAGGAGAACCCCTCGAGTATCTGTAAGATCTCCTGCAAAATTGCTAACTGTTACTTCGGTATTTATGAGGTATCCTTCACCTTCTCAATTTTGCAAAGGGCTATGAAAGGAAGAATATTCATTTTGGCACCATTGTCTACCAGCACTCTCTTTACTAGGCTTCCATCCATGTAGACTGAAATGTATAACGGCTTAACGTTCCATGCCATTCCCTCCATAGGCTTTTCAAACATGATTTTACTTGGTTGGTCGATCGTTATTGTAGGAGTAACCTTTTGGATATCTTCTTGACTTGCCAGGATGTCTGCCCCCAAGCATTTCTAACATATCCCTCCAACAATGGTGCGGATATTGGCTTTGCTTGGAAATTTTTGGCAACAAATGAATCATATTGCAATTCAAGGTAATTGGTAGCATGGATCCGAATTTGATTTCTTTGAGGATTCATCAAATTCACTGAAATCAAACTGTGATTCCTCTATACCTTTTCCGGCTTCTGTGGTATTACTGGTGGACTCTAGCAACTCCTCGACTGTAGGAATAGGTTTTTCAGGCCGTGACACTCCTGAGGTAGAGACAATCGGCCTAACAACCATTTTTCCATCCTTCCCTCTTCCAATCTTTAAGGTTTTGTTCAAAGCTTGTTCCCTTTGCTAGCGTCTTTTTGCATCCTTGACATGGGAATTGGGAATTTTTGGTGAACTATCCTATTCCATTGGCCGATAGGCCTAATGGGGGTTCTAACAGTTCTTCTTGCCTCATTGGTCTCCATCCATCATCTTACCTTTCTTGGTATCTGTATGGATTGATAGCAAGGCCATAACCCCATTCTTTAGACCATAGTTGTTGGTGCCATGTTGGATTTTCTCCATGGCTTCAATGATTTCTTATGAATGGCCGAAATGCCCCCAAGCTCTTTGATCAGAGTAGTCCCTGATCTCTCGGCAACATCTATGGCACATCTGATTTTCTGTCAGTGGGCCCATAGAGGAATCACCCTCTTCAATTTTTTCCTTTTTCCTAGCCGTGTTTTCATCTTTGGTCGGTTGTGGCTTAATTGATACATGATTTTCTATTTTCACCTTCCGCCGTGGTTTGGACAAATCTCGTAAGTTTTACCGATGTTATGCTAACGCTAGCAATCGGTGGGAAATGGTCAGAATCTACTCCCATTTCACCTTTGGTTTCTTCAGGAAATTTTAACAAACCTTTGTCTATATTTCCTAGACGATGTTTTGAAATACTACGCAGTTAGTTGTTGAGTGAGTTTTGAACCATGTCATTTTCAATATTCAGTTTTTCATAATTCTTCGGCTGATGGAATTTTTAATCCTTCTACCAACTGAATAAATTTTGATGCCAACAAGTGATCAAAGATTTCATTGGCTTTGGAAATGTCAAAGGAAAAGTTCTTACCGGGCCTCAAAAGGAGTTCTTTTCAAACTTTGGCCAGCAATGTTTTTACTAGCCTCCTTCCTTTGCAAGACTAAACAGACGTGGGGCTTTTTCGCAATTACTTTGGCCAGATCTAACTCGTAATTTGGGTCTTGGAAATATGTTCTCATAGAAGAGTTTCTTCTTTGGCCTTCCTTCCTGAAGGAGCCACTCATATCTTGTGGCTCTGGATGATAAATCGAAAAGGTCATCAAATTTCATCCCTTCAAATTTCTTCCTTAACTCAATGTTCATACCGTTTTGAGCCAATTTAATGAACTCTGGCTCTGGTAGCATGACTGAGCATTGGTTCCTAAGTTTCTTCAATCTAATAATGTACTTTTCGGCACTCCTAAAAGTTGCCGCAGTTGAGATAAATCAATCATTGAGACTTCAGGTTCTGTCCGAAAGAATTGGGTATGGAATTTCTTTTCCGTGTCCTGCCAATTTAAAACTGAGTTAGCCAATAAACTAAAATATCAGGCGAAGGCTATTTCTGTCAAAGAATTCCCAAACAATCGAAGTTTTAAATAATCACAGGCCGAAGCTTCACCACTTTGCATGGTAAAACGACCAATATGTTCGATCGTAGATTGGTCGTGTTCTCTGAAAAACAAACTAAATTCTGGTATTTTATATCCCCTCAGCATTTCAAATTGCCGATCGACCCAATTAGGATATGGTTTCCTACAGATGGGTCTGCTCATCTTTCTTAGTTGCATGCAACTAATGGCCTCATATACCATGTTCATGATTTCATTCACATCTAAAGCAACATAGTATGGTGGTTGAGACGGAAGTGTTGGAGGCACGAATAACATCGGACCACGCACAACAGGCGCCACTTGTTGGTCACAGTCAAACGGTCGTTGATAATTATGCTCCCTGGGCGATGGGATCAATGGTTGCCCCCCGGGCTCTGCAGGTGGTATATTATTTTATTCTCTATTTCATCCATTAACTCGACCATTATAAATGTTTCTTCTTGCTTTGGCCTAGTCGTTATGGCCAAGTCCAAGGTTTAGAACCAATGGGACACGATTTTCTACCCGTTCAGGTGGTGCCCGAGTTAGGTCAGGCCTGTCAGCACGTGGTGGAGTCCTTGGCCTAGAACCATGTTCTAATCATTTGAACAATGACTCCATGGTTTTGTTTAAATTTTCCATATAGGCTTGAAACCCATCAGTTAAGCTTTGTTTCATGTCGAAGAGTGCGCCTACCACACTCTCCAACGTTATAGGAAAAGACAAGAATGCCTCTCCCTGAGAAACTTCCTCGGATTTGGTCTCAAGAATCAATGGAAGTACCGAATTATCCTGGATGGGGAGATTCTCCCCTTGACTAACATTATCTGAGGCATCACTGCCTCTTCTACCTTGGCCCCTAGCCATATTAACTACACAAGCAATATGTGGTCCCACCGAGCGTGCCAAAAGAAAGGTGTTGGCTGGAAATCTGGTTTGTGTTGGGCATGTCAGCGTCACGTGGTGCAATCAGACAAAAACTTTTAGACCACAGGCGCCGAGTTAGACAGAGTGACCGAGAGCGCGTTTGCTTCGGCCGTCCGGTCAGCCACCACTGAAATGTGTCGATCGGGCGATTTAGAGAGGGAGCTTTGTCCTTCTGTAATGAGTTCCATTGCCTTCAATAACTAAAGGGCTTTCAAAATTAAAGAGTAAAGTAGAATATGATAATGTAAGGTGTGTGTTTGTGGGAGATGAAGAAGATGATTCAACAGAAGTGACAGAAATGATAAGTGGATTTGATTGAAAGTAATCGTAGAAGATAACTTACAAACTATCATGCAATTGAAGTGAGTCGCAGAGGCAAATACAAAGTCTTAGTGAGGTGGATGATGCTAAAAATACAATAACTAAATAGACTCTCTCGGAGGAGGAAACTAAGTCAGGTA
Organism: Tetracentron sinense; assembly: GCA_015143295.1. Lineage (NCBI taxonomy): Eukaryota > Viridiplantae > Streptophyta > Magnoliopsida > Trochodendrales > Trochodendraceae > Tetracentron > Tetracentron sinense. Next base: position 26,211 of record JABCRI010000448.1, on the reverse strand, counting down.
AGTTCCTGTGGGAATCGGTTACCGAGGACTGTAAACTAACTCTCCCTGAGGAGGAGTTGGTTGCCGTGGGGTAGGTTGCTATGGAGCAGGTTGCTGTGGAGGAATGTGTTGGTTGATTGTGCGAGATTTTCTCCTCTGGGATCTTGGCTGTTTTATACATCTTAAAACAATTCTGATAACTCTTCCCTCCAATTTGATGCAAGGCTTTGATCTCAACCATGTGTCTCTGGGATGACTGGTCTCTGTTGAAGCATACTCTGTCATGGGCATCATCTTGGTAATTATCACAACTACCTTGCTTGATCCGTCTTCGATGGTCTAACGGTCTAGTCACCTGTTTCTTTCGGGAGCACACTGTCACGTGCTCGATATTCCTTGTGTCAAAACCCAATAAGTGTCTGGGTTGGGTCTCTTATCGTTTTCTAAAGGAAAAGAAATCATCTTTGGCCTTTGGCATTTAGGCTTCCACAAGGTTCAAAGGGGCCTGGCGTTGATAAGCCTCACTTACGGCCCATTGGGCTGGTTGTCCTTCTAATTTGGGCCGCAGGTTTTTGGTGTAAACAATCACGCTGAATAATAATCTTAGGTACAAAGTCTTCCTTCGATTTGAAGCTCCATCTCCAAATTTCCATTTCTATCCGTGAGTGAATCTTACTCGCTAATAATGAGTGTTAAAGGGGAACATGTCCCTTTTAACCTTGGTTAAGGTTTATTAATTCCAGGTTTAAAAGTTTTTAATTTTTTTTCTAAATATCAAGGGTAGATTTATGAACCTAGGGGTGAGTGAATCTTAACCACAATTAATAAGTGTAAAAAAGGGACATGTGTCAAGTAGGGGGGCGTTCCGCCGAGCACGGAAAGAATCAATCTTTTGAAGGGCCAAACTTCCCACATAGGTAAGAATTACATCCTAATTTGGGGGTGCAATATATACAAAATTTATATATGATTTTCTTTTAAAAAAATTATAACTAAAACGTAATAAAAATTACAATATATATATATATATATATATATATTTTGCGGGGCATGGCCCCTCTCCGCCCCTGGCTCTGCTCCTGCCTGTAAACCTACAATGGTGCAAAAATAAGTGCTAACACACGAAACATAACTCTCTTATTATGGTTTGTGGCAGGTGAAAAGACACTTCATGCCGGAGCTGCTTAATAGGATGGATGAGATTGTGGTTTTTGATCCCCTCTCACGTGAGCAACTGGAGAAGGTTGCTAGGCTACAGATGACTGATGTTAATGTCCGATTGGCCAAGAGAGGTATTGCTTTAGCTGTATCGGATGCAGCCTTGGGCCTCGTATTAGAAGAGAGTTATGATCCGGTATGTATTATATCCTAAAAGCTTTGTTGTAGTTTACATTTTAGTCTGTTTTTGGCTGGAATAGTGATGTGCGACATCTTTTATGTGTAGGTCTATGGTGCAAGGCCTATAAGAAGATGGATGGAGAAAAACGTAGTGACGGAACTGTCGAAGATGGTCATAAAGGAGGAGATTAATGAGAACTCCGTTGTCTATATTGATGCGGAGCCTGGGGGTAAAATGCTAGAATATCGGGTGGAGAAGAAAGAGGGCCTTGTGAATGCAGCCACAGGAGAAAAGTCAGATATTTTGATTCAGAAACCAGATGGGCTTTGGAGTGATGCAGTGGTGGAAATAATTGAGATTGAGGACTGAGATGGATGTGTAGAGTGATAAGATCCACACCCTTGCACGCAGGGCGGAGCCAGGATTCTCTTGCAGGGGCCAACAATGAGAGTTCGGGTTTTTTTTTTTTTTTGAGGGTCAAGTTCATGGGTTATCATGTCTATTTGTATCCGTTTGTAAAGAACATATTTTTTTCTCAGAAGTTTAGGAGGTAGAGCCCCCCGTCCCCAGGCTACACCCCTATTATTAGTACTAGCGACCACCCCGGGTGATGCATAGGTTAAGATCAAACTCTAGAGAATGCATGATAAAAGATGGAGAAAATGTACTAATAGAAAATATTTTACAAATAAAAGTATTACCATTTGTCAGTTGCTTTGTTCCACAATAGATATATAGCGTGAAAAAAAAATACGTACAATCATCATAAAAAAAAAAAAAAAGTCTCAATTGCATCCTTGATATAAATATGAGGTAACATACTTTCATTAGTTTCTGGTAAACTAAGGAAGTAATTCCCAATGCAAAGGAGAAATGATGCACGTTCTATCAAAATCAAGAAAAGCAAAAATGTGGTGAAGTTGAAGGTCCGTTGCTCCAAGTACCTCAACACACTTGCGTGTTTGACTCGGAGAGGGCCGACAAGTTGAAGCAGTCCCTTCCTCCGGGTTTTAGTGTGCAAGACCTGTGAAACTGAGTAGGGGATGAGCGCTAAGAACCTGTTATTTGTTGATCTGCTTTGTTAGTTACTTTTTTGCACTATAGATTTTGGAATTTGTAGTGTTAAAAAATGATATGTTTTTCTGGTGATATCTTATTGAAGTCTGTATGGACATGAAGACTAAAAGAAAGGAAGTAATTCCAACTAAATATAGATTATTGATCTAATCGAAGGAACCTACCACAGTACCATGAACTCTATCCAACTTTCCTTTATTAGATGTACATCAAAATGATTCAGGAAATCAAGACTCTTTTTAGGGGAGTGGAATGGCATGATTAAGTTGCTAAACATATATTGCAAAAACTAAATGCACAATAAAGTTTTAATAGCCACATTTACAATTGTCTAACATAACAATTTGATACAAATTTCCTAAGAAAAATGAAATATTTGTAATATATGTGTGTATTGTCATGTGTGTGTGTTGGGGGGGGGGGGGGGGGGGGGGGGGAGGGAAACCAACAAGGAAGATGAAGATCGAGTAAATTAGAGAGGACACCATTTTACAGAAGTATTGAGTACCTCAGAAAAAATAATAGACATTGCATTGTAAGAGCAAGCACTTCCATGGTTCAAAATTTCTAATACCATCCCTTAAATCTGCAATATAATGATAGAGGGCCAAAGGCAGTTCCGTTATATTGGAAAATAACCACCAAAAAATAAGTCTTGATTTACTGTGTATACCCATCAATACAGCGATTATATAGTTATTTTGGGATGTTTTGTTACCATTTTAATATTTTTTTCAATAATAGTAAATGCATTTTGTCAAACTGTAAACATAAATTATTATACTAAAATTTTGCTTTATATATTCAAGTGTAATCTTCACATGGTCATGCATAGCATAACCCACAATGCAGAAGTTACACTAACCGTGGTCACACCATCGAGTCGGAACCCACATTTTCTTAGATCCATGAACATAAACATATAGTTACCACTTCCTCGACATCCCCTCCTTGGGCAAGACATCCTATGATGGCATTTTAAGAAAAAAGATTAGAACAGAGTAGGAGGAAGGCTAAACTCATGACAAATTAATCTATTTATTTGCAAGAAAGAAAAAAAAAATCATTCTACTGGCAAGAGGCCAGCAAAGTAAGTCTTTAGATAAGCACTCTCCAATTAACAAAAGTCCCAATAGGTAAGCCATAGCTTCACAAGACAAGGATTAGAATTGAATATTAATAAGAACAACAACAATCCAGGGATACAATTAGGAAGCAATAAAACACAACCGAGCTGGTTCACGGATCCAAGGCTTCCTCTCATGTTTTGGGGCAATATCTCGGCTATATATACTGGGACCTACAGATTATCATCAAGAGTTTTACTAAAGGCATTTTACCTAAAACATGAATTATTAGGGGGAAAATTGAGCTAGAAGGAAGGAGGCACTCACTTTGGCAAATGATATGACAAGCCATCCAATGATATTAGGGATTGAAGCAATCATCAACGACTGTAACTCGGTAGGAAAAAAGCAACAAACAGTAATTCAAATAATCAAAGCAGAAACCATCATCACAATACATAAATCAAACAATTAGAACTATTGATACTTTTATATTTCGTTATGGCATTTCAGCAAACACCCGTTGTGCGTGTAACAAAGTCTAATAAACACCAAAAGGAAACAAAACCTCAGCAAAATTCTGAATTGTATAACTCAAGAAATGATAATAGAAAGAAATAAAAAGAAAGAAAGAGAGTAAAGTAAAGGCATGTCGTGAACAACTCTCTATGCCATGGGAAGAAGATCTATAGTCAAAATATAAGAAGGGAACATCACCTTCCTACAAAGCCAAATGAAAACGACTATGGATAGGATACCAATCACAACCAGTTGCCGCTACCGTGAGTCTGTCCTTCTTCAACAGGCTAGCTAACATCACCCCAGCAGCCATTCCATTGCATATTCCCAGCCCAATGTGGACGAAGAACCTGTATGGGTTTCAAAAATTGGGTATCACACGAACTTGGTCGGTTAGTAATTTAGGTATTGAGAGGGCAAATGGAGGGTTTCTTGGGTTGATGGAGGGATAGGGAGAGGAATCGAGGATGAAGGGTTATATGATTAAGAGAGAAGGATGATGCGTTCCTTTTTCTTCTTGCCTACGGATGATAAGTGGGTTGGTTCAATTCGACGAGAACCAATAACCTCCTAGACTTCTCACAAAGTGCATCCAAATTCATTAGCTACTCTTTCTTGATGCCTTGCATAAACTTAAATACAAGATAGACACTAGGCGTTTAACTAACCTACGGCTAACATCCCTACTAACAATCCTACAAAGTAGCAAGTATTAGAAAAGTAGCAAGTATTAGTTATCCTAAGACATGTATCCTACAAGGTAGCAAGTATTAGTTATCCACTAAGACATGTAGACTAATTTAAACACTTATACAAACGGTTGCATGACTACTAATCCCCTACATCTCACCACACCACTAATGTGTGCATCAAAGGAAATCCAAGAGTTGAACATTGGAGAGAGGAGACGTGCTTAATGGAGAGGGAGATAGGAAATCAATTTTTAGAAGTTTTGATTCTTATAATCAATTGTGTGCTAAAAAAGCGTTTGGCAATTGTCAGCCAGACTCAATTATGAAGAAAAATAATTACATTAGGATGGGAAAAAAAATATTACATAGGCATTCAATGTAATTATATTCATCTACTTATTTATAAAATGTTAAAAATACCAAAAACTTATGGCCAGCAGGATTTGAGGGCCAAAATATAAATGTGTAGTTTTTTTGGTAAGAGGTAATATAACACCTAACACACACAATCAGACCTAAGGTGCCATAAGAGGGAGTCCATGCAGTAGATGTAGATGTAAGGTTTGGGTGGTAGCCATCAGGCTTGGGTAATAACATGATATGTATGTATATGAATGTATGCTTCCTTAATATAATTCCTTAAGTTGTTGAATTTTTGGCCTACTTGAAACCTGTAGAGACCCGAATCTTTTTCATGTTTTTTATGCAAGTATTAAGGGTATTTTAATCTTTTATCATGTTTTAATGTGTGTGTATTTATATCTAATTAGTGTGGTGTGATCTAGGCTTCATCAAAGTTGTAAGTGAGGGAGGCCTTAACACACCCTGAAATTTAGGAAGCTCTAGTTTCGTCACCGTTTATTGGAATTGAGTAAATATTAAACCATTAAAAAGGTATTGGAACCCTCTTCGAGGTTGATGTTTAATATTTTTCTAGATTTTGAGCCTAAGCTAAGTCAAAAGTGGTTTTCTGATGTTTTGTCTGATGAAATTGCAGATCAGTCAATTTTAGAGCCCATTTAAACCCTTAAAACTCAAAATTAGGATTTTTATAAAACATAAAAGTTGTTCCCCTTCAAAATACGAGTCCAACGCAAGTTGAATCGTCAAAATCCAATGAACGAGTCAAAAGTTATGGTCAAAATAACAAAGTGGAGTAAAATCAATCGGAATCCGGGGGGAGCTGCGATCAATCGCACATCAAGTGCGATCAATCGCACTTTAGTGCGATCAATCGTATTCAGGCGAGTTTTTTTGAGTCCTTTCGGGGCTAAGTGCAATTAATCGCACCTATAGTGCGATCAAACGCACTCACGCCCAGTTTTTCTCTTAAAACAACGTTTTTGGGGGTTCTTATCTATTGGGGCTATAAATAGGGACCCTATTTCAAGGTTTTAGGGTATTCTACCCATTTCTAACCTAATTTAGCAAAGGGAGAGTAACAACCTAGGGTTCTAAGAGGGTTTTGGCTTGGAGAAGAAGGGTTTTGCTTAAAGAGGAAAGGAGATTAGGTTGGAGATCTTCCTCAAAACTTCTTGGGAGCGATTTGGATCCAAGGGAAGGATCCCTAAGGTCGATATACTATCCAAATCAACTCTATTATAATGTTTACTGAATGTTAATATGATAGAAATAGAGATTAGATGTGTTTTTCTCCAATTTTTGTATGAAGTAAGCCATTATGGATGAAAATATGGTTTAATAATGTGGATGGAATGTATGGATAGAGTATGGTGAGATAGTAGAATATAGAATATGGATTATGGTTTATTTGTATGGAAATTGATTTGTGAATATGTATTAAAATTCTATGAACGATGAAATATATGAAGGATGGGAATTACTATGGAGGATGGGATGATTGTATGGATGTGGATTGTGTTGGATTGTATGGATAGATTATAGAATGGTGAAATATAGGAAATGAGAAAAGACAATGTATTCATAAAGTATGTACCTAAGGTATTTGTGGAAATGCTTGAGTTGATAAGAATAAATAGGACTCTATGGAATGGTTGGGAATTAATTATGAATTATGCTAAGAGTCATGATATGGTATTTATATGTGAATGTTTGTTAAGTTATGCTTAATTATTTTGCATGGTAATTGATATTCGGGTAAGCCATTACTTAGAGGAAAATCTTTCAAACCAGAAATTCTCTAACTATTTGGTATAGGACAGTATAGTGGAGTTTCCATGATGGGAGATTGGAATCTAGGCGTTTGACCGACTCGAATGTTAATTACGACACTTATGTACAAGCGCACGTGTATGTTACGATAAGAGTCTCACAAGTCACACATGTGGACCACAAGCATAAGCATTGCATACGCCTGTCATTCTGAATAAGCCCAATGAGGGATCTGAATAAGTGCATGTTCTAAATAAGCTGTTCAAAACTCATAAGCATAAGCATGACATACGTATGACACTCTAAATAAGCTCATTGAGTGATCTGAATAAGTGTATGATCTAAATAAATACATAAGCATCTCACAAGCACGTGGTCTCATAAGCATAAGGCATCTCATAAGTATGTTGTCTTCTAAGTCTAAGGTTCTCATAAGTACACGAGTCAAGGTGATGATATGATGTATATGAGCACATGATCTTCCGCACTCTGATTTTGTTATTATGCTATTGATTATGGTTCTAACTAAGTGCAGGTATACTATGTTGTTGGTTGGATTTTTACACACCGAGTACTTTTACACTCAGGCAGACTTTTGTCTTGGCAGGTTTAGAACAGGAGCACACGGCAAGGCCATGGATTGAGGAGGCATACGTCAAGGAAGGAGGAGAAGGTGAACCTTCAGATAAGAGAGCCAATGGTTTTGATGGTTACCCCTATAAGTTTATGTTTTGTTTTGTTTAAGAGGATTGTAATACACTCTTAGAAGATGTTGCTTATTAGACTTCTTTATAGTTATGTATCAGACTATTTTGTTTATAATGGGTTGTCTATGTTGAGCATAGACTTGAGCAGGATGGTTTAAGTTTATATATCGAAATTTTGTTACTCTCATTTTTGGAGACTCGTGTAGTATGTCTTGTATGCATAGATTTTAAGTAGGTTTAAGTAATGTGACGATCCCAAAGTCCTATTTTGGTCAAGGTAGGATTTGCGGTCGTTACAGAGGTGGTATCAGAGTAAAGGCATTAGAGTCTTTAGGACTAAGATATTGTGATTAAGAATAAGGGATTAGACTACCATAGAAAAGCAACATCAAGTCTAGAGTGATAGGTTTGCTCTAGGCTTAAGTTTAGAATTAGTTATGTATTCTGGTATTGTGATTATGCTATGATGATGGTTGCTATTATGTATCAACATGCTAAATATATGTTATCTTTTTGTGCACATGATTTGACACACTTAGTTATGTATCCAATTCTGGCACCTTGTTGGTAAATGACTTCTTAGCTCATGTGTTGGTTGATCTAGGTCTACTCACTCCTTCGTTACTCCTAGTTTTGCAAGGGAATTTTCTATGCAACCAAAGGCTTTAGGCCCGTATGGGATAGTATTAGGAATATGAGGATTAAAGAGATTCACCAAGATAGACAAATGAATTAGTCTTAAATCCAAATTGATACCATGACAGATGTGGTGTCGTTAGGTTTGCTAGGACTTATGTTTGTTATGAAATTGTATGCTAATAAAAGTTATTGTATGTTATTTTGTGTTATTATATGCTATTATGAGTTTTGAATGATACAATGATAATTATATGTTAAGATGCCTGGTGTTCAAGAGAGACATAGGTTATTTTTTAAATCCGGGTCGGATGACAATAAAGTTAATGCATTGGATTCCTTAAGGTTAAGTATATTAGAAGGAAAATCCTGAGCGAATAAGATTTAAATTCTTTAAGACTTAGATTTTAGACTCATTTTAAGCCTAAGTTAAAATAATTTTCCAGTTAGACTTATGATTTGTTATTTGTTTTCAAGACTTTCGTCATGAGGCACAACAACCAAAGTTACTATTATCTAATATTATTATTTTGAATATGAAATATATGATGATTGTTACTATGCTACTATATTATCATTCGTGAAACATGATATGTTATATGATATATGATTGTGCAACTGATTACAACACGTAGTTATGTATATATCTTATTCACTTTACTGATCAATGAGTACCTAAAGCATGTGTAACCGACACAAAATTTTGACACATTCTTTCGTTACAAAAAAATAAATAAATAAATAAATCTAGGTTAATTAATGTGTCACTGTATGCAAAAGATAAGAACAATAAAATCATATAAAAATGACAAAAAAAAATGATGAATGAAAACAGGCAAATCTAATCAACTTTTACAAAAAAAATGGCAGATACGTGATTCCTTGTGTGAAAATATGAAGGCTCAGGTTTAAACCTATAAACATTCAGTGAAAACCCCAAATTCATAAATTTATCTCCTAAACACTAAAAAGCTAAAGTTTGATAGATAGAGAATGGAAAGTTTTGACATTTAATTTCCCTATTTAATTTAGCTTTCAAGTTAATTTGGATTTAATTTTCTTAAACTTAAATCTAATTAATTTATAATCTAAATTTATCCTTATGCTTTGTTGCTTGAGAATCAAGTAATGAAGATCAGAAAATGATTAAAACTTACAAATGAAACACTCATGGCTATAAAAAAAAACATATCTAATAAGCATCATACATCTCATAAGTATCATGCATAACATACAATTCATGCGCAACATAAGCATCATGCACATATCATAAGCATTATACACATCTCATAAGTATCATACACATCTTATAAGCATCATAAATAGCATAAGTATGATACATAGCATACACTTCATGCATAACATAAGCATCATGCATATATCATAAGTATCATACACAGCTCATAAGCATCATACATCTCATATGCATCATACAAATCTTAAAAGCATCAAGATGGGAGACCCATCGATCAACTGGCCTGATCGGTGCTAAATGTTATATATAAAAGCACCTCAAACTTAACTTGCTAATCATTTAGAGTAATTATTTATATTATTTTATGCTACTTGGCTGTTTATTCTTATTTCAGGTTCATACGAGGAAAAGAAGATAAAATTGAAGATTTACAAGCTTCAAAGACTCCAAAAATCTCAAAAAAAAGAAGAGTAAAAGAAAGAAGAAGAAAAGAGAGCGAAATCGCAGAAATCTACCCTGATAAATCGATTGGCCAAAATCGCACTTCTATCAATAGAGGGGTAGTTTGGTAATTTTTCTTTATCCAAAATTTATGAAACTTTTTGAGTAGATTCTAGATGACCTAAAGGAGCTATGTTTAAAATTTCGGGTCAATCCGATTAAAATTGAGCTCTCTAGAATTATTTGAAGTTTAGTGGCAAAACTGTAAATAGGGTGAAATAATATTCCGTGAATAGTGTTTCGTGAATAGTGTTTTAATACTTCTAAACACTTTCCAACTCTATTATTGTCTTCCTAAATGATGGTTTAATCCTCATTCAACCCTAAGGGAGAGAGAGAGAGAAATTTGTAGAGATTTTGGATCTGAAAAAGAGAAACTCTGGAGATCAAGGAAGTCATGAAGAGAAGTGCTGCAACTTTGTCCATGAAGATGTTGCATTCCTCCCTCGCGATGAACTAATTTCCACTCTAGGGTTTCGATGAAACCCTAGCCAAGTAACTGTGTCCTTTATTTTGTTTTTATTTTAATTCTCTGCATTGTAAGACATTGATTGCATAATGAGAGAGTTGTTTCTACAACTAAGATTTATTTGAATTATATTTAATTTCAATGGAATTCTCAACCTTGTCTTAGGTATTATGAAATTGGAATTAAAATCACTTGTGTTAATTTTCGTTAGAATTTAAACATAGGTTTTATGCAATGGTTTTAAAATATCGAGAGATTAAATCTGAAGATATTTTATGCTAAGGGAAGACGGGTGATTACACAACCGTAGATTAGTGTGTATCATTCGTGCTAACCGAAGATACGATATTCTAAGGATATAATCCCTTGAACTTTTCTTGAGCAGTTGAGAGGGGACGTGCTGTCACTCTAACTGGAATGTTTACAATTTAAGAGGTTATAATAAATTTAAAATAGGGATTAGTTATTAGGTTAGTGGTGGATTTGAAAACCCTAGATTTTCTCTCCAAAATGATTTAAAAACCCAATTGTTTTTAGTTTAATTTAGAAATTTCATTTAAATTAGTTTAATTCATTGTCTTAGTTTAATCAAATCAAAATTCAATTGCCTCAATTATTAGTTTAAAATTAATCTGAATAAAAAGCAACGAAACCAGTGCAGTCCTCAGAGGAACGATACCCTTACTAGTACTATTCTACGGAATTATTACTAAGAATGAATAATTTAAGATTGACTAACGATCAATTTTTGACGCCGTTGCCGGGGATTGCTGGAACGGTCTAGTTGTTAATTTGAAAGATTAAATTTAAATTAATCATAAAAAAAAAAATCCAAAAATATTTTTCTTTTTATTTAATTGAAAATATTTGTGTTTTCAGGTACCAAATCGCTCAAACTGCAGGGATTGAAAAAGCTTATTCAACATCGTGGAAAGCAGGAGAGTTCTGTGAGTATTTACTTTTTAAGTAGATATTTTATTTTAATTTGGTGTCTGTCAAACATAGAGTTTTTCTTTTAGGGTGTATGCACGGTAGGAGGTCTTGTAATCCAGATTTATTCCCTCTTGATTCTGAGTTAGAGCGTACTGCTAGGTTTCTCAAGGCTTCTGCCTTATTCGAATCTAATTCTGAAGCGAAAGCTTCTACCATCCCTAAAGCAAACCTAGAAATTATTCATTTCTCTATCATGGCGGAAGAACATGACCCAATGAAATCCTTGAAGGAGTATTTACTCCTTCTACATATTCATCCCCTTCATGCATCCGGTTGTCGGACACTACGGCAGCCCATTATGAAATTAAGTCCAGTATTATTCAGATGATACCATCTTTTCATGGACTTAATAATGAAGATCCCTACAAACATCTTGATGAATTTCACGAGATTTGCACAACTTTCAAGTTGCAAGGATTTTCTGATGATGCCCTTAGATTACGGCTCTTCCCATTTTCTTTGAAAGACAAAGCCAAATATTAGCTTAATTCTTTAGAGCCAAATTCTATTACCACTTGGGCACAAATGCAACAAGAATTTCTTATGAAATTCTTTCCCATAGGAAAAACAAATTTAATGAGGCGAACCATCACAAGCTTTGCTCCTGTTGATGGTGAGCTATTTCATGAAACTTGTGAGAGATTCAAAGATCTTCTCCGTAAGTGTCCCCACCACCAAATTTCAAAGTGGCAGTTAGTCCAATCTTTCTATGATGGATTGTCTGCACTCAACCGTCAATTGTTGATGTTTCTTGTGGAGGAACATTTATGATGAAAAATGAGAATCAGGCATGGGAGCTTTTTGAAAATCTTAGTGAAAACTCTCTCCACCATGCTTCAAATAGTCGTTCTAAGAGACATTCATCTTCATCAAATCCTAAGAGAGGCATCTATGAAGTTGGCAATTCAATAGATGTTTCATCTAAAGTAGATGAATTGTCTCGAAAATTAGACCAACTCATGGCTACAGGGTCATCTTCCTACACACCCCCTCAACCAAATCTTAATCAGAGGGAGGTGTGTCTTATCTGTTCTAGCCCTGCACATTATGTGCATGAGTGTCTATCTGCTGCTCAATTTCTGGACTTTGTCCAAGAGCATGCCAATGCTGCCTATATCCATCCGGGTAATGATCCATATTCAAATACTTATAACCCGGGATGGAGGAACCATCCTAATTTTTCATGGCAGCCACAAACTCAAGGGAATAATTTTCCCCCACCTCAAAGGCCATTCAGTAGGCCCTTTCAAAATCAGCCCAACTACCATGCTCCCCAACAACAGGAATTCCAACACCCTCCTCCTACTCAAAGGAATCCATCTTTCGAGGAGAAAGTGTTGCAAGCTCTCAAAGGCTTAGAAGCTAATACTCAACTTCTAAATTCTCATTCTCAATCTATTCAAAGGATTGAGTTTCAATTGGGTCAATTAGCTAGTGTTGTTTACAAGAGAGAAGAAGGAAAACTCTCAAGCCAACTGGTGAGCAACCCTAAAGGTGCAAATATGGTTGATAATGCTCAAAACAATGAAATTAATCGTGAGCATGTTCTTGCCATTACCACCCTAAGGAGTGGGAAGGTAGTTGAAAATGAGGTTAGGGAGAAGAAAAGTGAGAAAAAAGAGTCCAATGTAGGCCCAACAAATTTCCAAGGAGAAAGGGTGAGTATCTTTGAAAAGGACAAGGGTTCTTCCCCATCGTTATCTAATCTATCTCCCCCGGATTCCTATATGCCCAAAGCTCCTTACCCTCAGTGCTTAAAAGATTCTTCTCCTTTTGGGAAAAAGGAAACTAAAATTGATGAGATGATGGAGGTTTTTAAACAAGTTAAAATCAACCTTCCGCTCATAGATGCCATAAAGTAAATCCCAGCATATGCCAAATTTCTAAAGGACATGTGCACTCAAAAACGAAAATCAAGAACTCATGTGTCCAAGAAAATCCTTCTGACCGAGCAAGTGAGCTCCATTATCCAACACAACACTCCTCCAAAATTTAAGGACCCCGGTGCTCCTACTATTTCGTGTATCATTGGAGATCACTCCATTGACCGGGCACTCCTTGATTTAGGAGCTAGTGTTAATATTTTACCTTTCTCGGTGTATGAGAAACTTGACTTAGGAGAGCTTCACCCCACATCCGTTGTATTACAATTAGCGGATAGATCCATAAAAAAACCTCGTGGGATAGTTGAAGATGTTTTGATTAAAGTTGATAAATTTTTCTTTCCTGTCGACTTTCTTGTCCTTGACATGGAACCTGTGTGCAATTCAAAAAACCAAATTCCAATCATCCTTGGTCGTCCCTTCCTGGCTACTGCCAATGCATGTATAAACTGTAGGACTGGGGTGATGAAAGTTTCATTTGGTAACATGAAAGTTCGGTTGAATGTCTTCACTACTCCCGAACAACAATCGAAATGGGAAGATTGCTTCCTAGTTGATAAACTTGATAAGATATTTGAGGATGTCCCTCCTTATGTTTTAATTGATAATCCTTTAGAGGCATCATTCACTCATCTTAAACTCCCGGATCCCATCATAGAAAAATCCATAGGGTATGGTTATTCTTTGCTTAATTTCACTCATCTAAAAGGTTTTCCCTTGGAAAAACATAAAATGAGAGTCAAGCATAAAATTGTAAACTTGCAAATGCGTAGAAAATCTCTATTTTCTGACTCGGATGGGCGTGTGCTCAAGGCTAAAGCCCAATATTCCGTCTACTTAGACGGTTGAATGATTTTTGAGATTGTCTGGCTGAAAACGTAAAACTTAGCGCTTATGGGAGGCAACCCATTGATTTTGTAGTGTCTTTTATTTTATTTTTAGAGTTAGATTCTAAGTTTGGGGTTCCCTTACTTTTTTTGAGTATTTTTAATCACCCCTACTATTTTTAGAGAGTCAGTTTGGGGTTCCCCTATTTTTTTTGAGTCTTTTTAATCACCCTACTATTTTTAGAGAGTCAGTTTGGGGTTCCCCTATTTTTTTGAGTCTTTTTAATCACTCCTACTCTTTTTAGAGAGTCAGTTCGAGATCCCCAATTTTTTTTGAGTCAGTCTGTCCTACTGTTATCCACTATTATGACTTGTGATGCTACTTGATTTCATTATGACATATTATCTCATTGCATCTATTTTTGTGTGGATATTTCTTCTTTTGTACTAATCCTGTAGGTATTGTTTGGACGAAGTTTTGGGTAGTTTGTATACATTCTTGAATTATTTTCACCCCTTTCCCCATGATTTGTTTTTCATGAGTCAGGTATTATTGTTCTAATCTCTTTTGTTCTCTATTTCTATTTTTACATTGGGGACATTGTAAACTTTAAGTTTGAGGTTGGGAAATAATAGGTCAGGCTATTATTTTATTTACTAATCTTGGGTGATTGTGCAACCATGAATAGGGTAGAACATGCAAATACACTGAAATTTTTATTGATTGTTCTATTCTTAAATTTGAAAAATTGCGATGCATTTAGGGTAATCCAAATCTTATTGATAGGGCTGAATTTGAGATCACATAATCCCAAATAGACACTGTTTTTAACCATTGATTGAATTATAAGAGCTGAAATTATTTTTATGTCATGAATACACTTTGAAATTTGCACAAGCACTCTAATACATTGTCTAGTGGGGTTTGAAACCAAACTAATTGATTAGTGATTTTGTTAACTCATAGAAAATTGAATAACCTAGAAATTGAACACTAACCTTGGCAAAAAAAAAAAAAATTTGATAGAAGAATGGGTTACCTGAACAAAGTTTTACACTTAGTAACCGGGCCTCTTGCCTCACTAAGCATAGAGAGTTCGCGTCAAACCGTGTGATTTTTGGAATGGATAAAATAACCTAGTGTGACTAGTTTAAGTTCGTAGCCTATTTAACTTGAATTAATAAGCCCTTAGAGGTGTCTTAACACCTGGTACCCTAAAACCATCTGGTTTGGGAGTTACCGGCCTAACACTCGCTACATGGGTTATATAGAATGCTTAATGGACTTAGATTCTGCACAGTCACACTTATAAAAGAAAAAGTATTGAATGAAAGCCTTGGGGTTGGTAGTTTAAATTAAAAGGAAATTCAATGATAAATGAGAAGACAGAAAAACTGTTGAAAAGTAAGGTTGATGTCACACATTCGATTGTTAGTCACATTACACATCAAAGAAATTCTGACAAATATTTTATGAGCTAATTTTTCAAACTGGGTAAGAATAGTGTGAAATTGAGAATGTGGAGAATTGAAAATTCAACCTTTTGAATAATTTTTGGATTATCTTGTATGTATTGTGATTTTAAAATTTTTTAGAATATGTTCAATCAATGTTTTGAATCTTGCATGTTTTACTTGAGTCTATTGCACAATTACAGGGTAGTACAGATGTTTGTAGGTGTCATCACTGTAAACCTTCACGAGACTTCACTCGTCCTCTAGGGCCACCTAGGGGTTTAAAAGGCTTGTTGCATATGCAAAATGCAACCGGGGATCCCACGAAAGGGGATGTAGGTTTAGTTTAGTTAAGTTTTATTATATTTTTCATTGCTCGAGGACTAGCAATGTCTAAGTTTGGGGTTGTGATCGGTGCTAAATGTTATACATAAAAGCACCTCAAACTTAACTTGCTAATCATTTAGAGTAATTATTTATATTATTTTATGCTACTTGGTTGTTTATTCTTATTTCAGGTCCATACGAGGAAAAGAAGATAAAATGGAAGATTTACAAGCTTCAAAGACTCCAAAAATCTCAAAAAAAAGAAGAGTAAAAGAAAGAAGAAGAAAAGAGAGCGAAATCGCATAAATCTACCCTGATAAATCGATTGGCCAAAATCGCACTTCTATCAATAGAGGGGTAGTTTAGTAATTTTTCTTTATCCAAAATTTATGAAACTTTTTGGGTAGATTCTAGATGACCTAAAGGAGCTATGTTTAAAATTTCGGGTCAATCCGATTAAAATTGAGCTCTCTAGAATTATTTGAAGTTCAGTGGCAAAACTGTAAATAGGGTGAAATAATATTCCGTGAATAGTGTTTCGTGAATAGTGTTTTAGTACTTCTGAACACTTTCCAACTCTATTATTGTCTTCCTAAATGATGGTTTAATCCTCATTCAACCCTAAGGGAGAGAGAGAGAAAAATTTGTAGAGATTTTGGATCTGAAAAAGAGAAACTCTGGAGATCAAGGAAGTCATGAAGAGAAGTGCTGCAACTTTGTCCATGAAGATGTTGCATTCCTCCCTCGCGATGAACTAATTTCCACTCTAGGGTTTCGATGAAACCCTAGCCAAGTAACTGTGTCCTTTATTTTGTTTTTATTTTAATTCTCTGCATTGTAAGACATTGATTGCATAATGAGAGAGTTGTTTCTACAACTAAGATTTATTTGAATTATATTTAATTTCAATGGAATTCTCAACCTTGTCTTAGGTATTATGAAATTGGAATTAAAATCACTTGTGTTAATTTTCGTTAGAATTTAAACATAGGTTTTATGCAATGGTTTTAAAATATCAAGAGATTAAATTTGAAGATATTTTATGCTAAGGGAAGACGAGTGATTACACAACCGTAGATTAGCGTGTATCATTCGTGCTAACCGAAGATACGATATTCTAAGGATATAATCCCTTGAACTTTTCTTGAGCAGTTGAGAGGGGACGTGCTGTCACTCTAACTGGAATGTTTACAATTTAAGAGGTTATAATAAATTTAAAATAGGGATTAGTTATTAGGTTAGTGGTGGATTTGAAAACCCTAGATTTTCTCTCCAAAATGATTTAAAAACCCAATTGTTTTTAGTTTAATTTAGAAATTTCATTTAAATTAGTTTAATTCATTGTTTTAGTTTAATCAAATTAAAATTCAATTGCCTCAATTATTAGTTTAAAATTAATCTGAATAAAAAGCAACGAAACCAGCGCAGTCCTTAGAGGAACGATACCCTTACTAGTACTATTCTACGGAAATATTACTAAGAAGGAATAATTTAAGATTGACTAACGATCATGACCTATTATAAATTCACCTAAAAACCTTCTAAAATAAAGATTCCCGAATGTAATTTATTTTAACGACCACTAAATTACAATTTATAAAATTCTAAGAGTATTGATAGAATTCAATAACCATAATAAAATTATGGGGGAAATATCTCTTAAGTACACTGAGATTCTAAAATTACCTTAGTGGGTCCTACCCTTGAAGAACGATATCCCCTTTGATCGCATATGTTAGAATCTTCTTAATGTATTTAATTTAATTATGAATTTAGTTAATTAATATTCTTCATGATAAATTATGACTACTTATATATCAAGTTCTCTATATTATATATGATATAATAAATCAAGAGTAAGATGGATAATCATAGAGCCTAGGCATTAGATTTCCTTAGCGTTAGTTAGTATTTGATACCGTTATTGAATCAAGGCATTAGGTTTAATAAAAGAGTCGTACTCCAAGTATAGACTACTTAATAGTCTTCATCTCAAACCGATTGATACTTCAACCGACTTGATTTCTAGCTCCGTTAAGTCATCTAGGAATCCCTATTGTGTGTATATTATACGTACTCTGTTGTTGGATCTTAATATACTTTAGGTGTTGTGTGTATACTATATGTTATAAATTATTGAAAATCAGTTCATCAAACATAGGATTCCAACGTATTTGTGGTTTTCCCAGTTAGACTCATGAGTTGTGGTAATACTCAGGCTAAAGTCTAGCCTAGGTGTTGGTTGTCAAGGGATTAGTATGTCTTCGTCATGCATTGTGTTATTAGGTTTCTATAGAGACTTTTTTTCCAAGTGAGACTAAAGGATTCTCTTTCGTCTTACAAGTCTAGTAGATTTAGAGTCGTTGAAGAACTAATGATTTAGATTTCGATATATATGCTATTATGTGTATTCTGTGTAATTTCATCTGTTAAATTATGCTTAATTCATCTTTTATCACAAACAAGCACAAGTCGCATATCATGGTATGATGATAAGTCTATATGAGTACATGCATACCCATGTCTAGAAAAAAAAATTAATAATAATCATTGCATGAGATTTTTAAGTATGAAAAGTAAGAACTTATCATTTATAACTAAGTGATCGTGAGCTCTATCTATCCAAGCAGGTCATCTCAACTGCCTCATCCGACCACACAAGGCAAAGTATTTATCATCTCAAAATATAATGTTCAAATATCGGATAATATGGTGCAAAGTACGTCCTACCCTAGGATGACCTTAAATGAGATGTTTTAACAGAATGAGTAAATATTCGGTTATTTTAAGGTTATTATATTAGGTTTAATATGATTGTATGTGTACTATATGAGTATGTGACTTGTGCAGTTGATTGACACACTTAGTTAGACTATTGAATATATATATATATATATCTCAATTATTTGTTAAGGTACGTAAATTTTGAGGACGAAATTCTTTAAGGGGGAGGATGTAGAAAACCGAATCTTTTTCATGTTTTTTATGCAAGTATTAAGGGTATTTTAGTCTTTTATCATGTTTTAATGTGTGTGTATTTATATCTAATTAGTGTGGTGTGATCTAGGCTTAATCAAAGTTGTAAAGAGAGGGAGGCCTTAACACACTCTGAACTTTAGGAAGCTCTAGTTTTGTCACCGTTTATCAGAATTGAGTGATTCTTGAACCATTAGAAAGGTATTGGAACCCTCTTCGATTTTGATGTTTAATGTTTTCCTAGATTTTGAGCCTAAGCTAAGTCAAAAGTGGGTTTTCTGATGTTTTGTCTGATGAAATTGCAGATCAGTCAGCTTTAGAGTCCATTTAAACCTTTAAAAACTCAAAATTAGGATCTTTGTAGAGCATAAAACTTGTTCCCCTTCGAAAGACGAGTCCAACAGAAGTTGAATCGTCAAAATCGGATAATATGGTGCAAGCTACGTCCTACTCGCGCCCAGTTTTTTTCTTAAAACAACGTTTTTGGGGGGTTTTATCTATTGGGGCTATAAATAGGGACCCTATTTCGAGGTTTTAGGGTATTCTACCCATTTCTAACCTAATTTAGTAAAGGGAGAGTAAGAACCTAGGGTTCTAAGAGGGTTTTGGCTTGGAGAAGAAGGGGTTAGCTTAAAGAGGAAGGAGATTAGCTTGGATATCTTCCTCAAAGCTTCTTGGGAGCGATTTGGATCTAAGGGAAGGATCTCTAAGGTCGATATACTATCCAAATCAACTCTATTATAATGTTTTGTGAATGTTAATATGATAGAAATAGAGATTAGATGTGTTTTTCCCCAATTTTTGTATGAAGTAAGCTATTATGGATGGAAATATGATTTAATAATGTGGATGGAATGTATGGATGGAGTATGGTGAGATTGTAGAATATGGAATATGGATTATGGTTTATTTGTATGGAAATTGATTTGTGAATATGGATTAGAATTCTATGAACTATTATGGATGAAATATATGAAGGATGAGAATTACTATGGAGGATGAGATAATTGTATGGATGTGGATTGTGTTGGGTTGTATGGATAGATTATGGAATGGTGAAATGTAGGAAATGAGGAAGGACAATGTATTCATAAAGTATGTACCTAAGGTGTTTGTGGAAATGCTTGAGTTGATAAGTATAAATAGGATTCTATGGAATGGTTGGAAATTAATTATGAATTATGCTAAGGGTCATGATAAGGTATTTATATGTGAATGTTTGTTAAGTTATGCTTAATTATTTTGCATAGTAATTGATATTCGGGTAAGCCATTACTTAGAGGAAAATCTTTCAAACCGGAAATTCTCTAACTATTTGGTATGGGACAGTATAGTGGAGTTTCCATGGTGGAAGATTGGAATCTAAGCGTTTGACCGACTCGAATGTTAATTACGACACTTATGCACAAGCGTACGTGTATGTTAAGATAAGAATCTCACAAGTCACAGATGTGGACCACAAGCATAAGCATTGCATATGTCTGTCATTCTGAATAAGCTCAATGAGGGATCTGAATAAGTGCATGTTCTAAATAAGCTGCTCAAGACTCATAAGCATAAGCATGGCATACATATGACATTCTAAATAAGCCCATTGAGGGATCTGAATAAGTGTATGATCTGAATAAGTGCATAAGTATAAGCATCTCACAAGCACGTGGTCTCATAAGCATAAGCATCTCATAAGTATGTTGTCTTCTAAGTCTAAGGTTCTCACAAGTACACGAGTCAAGGTGATAATATGATGTATATGAGCACATGTTCTTCCGCACTCTGATTATGTTATTATGTTATTGGTTATGGTTCTAACTCAATGCAAGTATACTGTGTTTTTTGTTTTATTTTTATACACCGAATACTTTTGTACTTAGCCAGACTTTTGTCTTGGAAAGTTTAGAGCAGGAGCACACGGCAAGGCCGTGGATTGAAAGAGGCATACGTCGAGGAAGGAGGAGAAGGTGAACCTTCAAAGGAGGGAGCCAGCTGTTTTGATGGCTACCCCTATTAGTTTATGTTTTGTTTTGTTTAAGAGGATTGTAATACACTCTTAGAAGATGTTGCTTATTAGACTTCTTTATAGTTGTGTATCAGACTATTTTGTTTATAGTTGGTTGTATATGTTGACCATAGACTTGAGCAGGATGGTTTGAGTTCATATATCGAAATTTTATTCCCCTCATTTTTGGAGACTCGTGTAGTATGCCTTGTATGCGTGGATTTTAAGTAGGTTTAAGTAATGTGACGATCCCAAAGTCCTATTTTTGTCAAGGTAGGATTTGGGGTCGTTACAAAACCAACTAAATGAGAATGTTCATGCTAGTCGCCAAAATTATCTCGATCAAGAAGATTTGGGTGACATTTAAATGTGCGTATTGTATAATATCCGTGCTATGTTTGTTATAAAGTGTGCCATCAAGACTTGCACTTGTTTGCTATAGGACGATTTCAAGCACAATGATGGGTCATCATCTCGTGCAATTTAAACGGGACAGAAAGATAGGTGTGATACGAGAGATTAGGTCCAAAGATTAAAAGTTCTCGAATTATGTAGTGTTCCAGATCTGCTTAGCTTACTGTTGGGGTTTGATCTTCGATATGAGAGTGTGTGATGATAGAATAGCTATCTCACCAGATAAGATATTTGAGAGCATAGAGCTACTCTAAATTGTCTAACTGATACCCGTTTTCCATGAAATTATTGTTGTGCAGAAACCCTTTAGGATAGAATCAACGACAATGAAAAATAAATATAGCAAACAAGAAAACACACCACAAAGCAAGATTTACGTGGTTCAGCCTAAATGCCTACGTTCATGGTCAAATCACACCCAATATCTTCACTAATCTAAGAGAATAATACAAAAGAGAAGAACCACAACGAAGATCAAACCCCAAGAAAAGCCCACAATGCTCTCTCTCACAAAAGTCTTCTTGTTCTCTCAACTCAAACCCTAGTTATGAAAACCTTACAAACTTGCTAACACTTTACTCCTTTGCTTTTCTTACAAACCCTAACCCCCCAAGCCTCTCTTTTATAGCCCAAAAGAGACTCCAAACAAATGAGAAAACAAAACTCTACCTAAATAGAAGTTTCCCAAAGCTAAAACTCTTTAAAACAGATTTTAGGAATTTCCCGGAAACAAAACACTGCTTGGGCGATCGATCCCCCTTTGGGGTGATCGATCCCCCTGCCCAAACTCGAGCCAATAACCTACAAATCTCCACCTTGACGAGAATCCCGCGAAAACCCTTTGATGTGCCATCTCGCTTTCACCAACATAATCCAAACCGAATGCAAGGCTCTACCTCGCTAAACATGGAATAAGTCTAAACAACTTTTTAGACTTCTACACCCAAATTCTTTCACCCTATTGCGAAAGATGTGAAGTCCCTGACTCCACCTGTAAATCATCATCAAAACTGAATGTCATATATTCAATCGCCTTCATCTTCAACTGCAAACTCTCATTGTTTGCCAAAACTCGCACCTCCTTTGCCGGGCTAGAATTAGGAATAAGAGCTTTCTTCATCTTAGATGTTCCACCAAAAACTATGTCTCCTTGTAACAGATACAGTTGCTTCTCCTGTTAGTCATCACAATCGAGGCTCCCTTTCGAACCTGTAAGCACCCAATTTTTACACCCCTTCCTAATCACGGTTAAGCATCTTAACCATGGTTAACACCCTCTAACCCTAAGACAAACCCTAGGTCTAACCCTACGAAAACCCTAGTCAAGCCTCAGTCAAACCCTAGGCAAACCCTACGTCAACCCTAAGCAAACCCTAGGCCTAACCCTAGTCCAACCCTAAGACCAACCCTAGATAAACCCTAGGCTTAACCCTAGGTAAACCCTAGTTAAGCCTTAGTCAAACCCTAGGTCAAACCTAAGCAAACCCTAGGCCTAAGCCTAGTCAAACCCTAGGCCTAACCCTAGGTAAACCTTAGTCAAACCCTAGGTCAAACCTAAGCAAACCCTAGGCCTAACCCTAGTCAAACCTTAGGCCTAACCCTAGGTTAACCCAAGGCCCATTTCTAGGCCAGGGATCCCAAAACCGAAGCCAAACCCTCCTGTGGGCCCCAACTTGGGCCCACAAGCCATGAGGACCGTTGTTGCGGGGCCCACTACTATTTTTTGAAAAAAAACTGGAATGGCAGTAAAGTTATTATCGTCATTTCCTTATTTGGAAAAAGTTAGAGTGATACAAGCCAATTACAAAAGGGTTGGGCCCGATTTAGCATAAAACAGGTAATGGCGGTAGAGTTTCTACCGTCATTCCCATATTAGGCTAAATTAGCAATGGCAGTAGAAACTCTACCGCCATTCCTGGTGTTTGGTTCAAAACATTGTTGGCACCCCTAGACCACCACAGCTCCACCTCCCTCATGTCCTACACCTCCACAACAATCCCTAAACTACCCCAAGGTCCCTCCAACCCTATAAATAAACCCCACTCCTCAACGTTTGATTCATTCCAAAAATCCTACAGTGAAGCTCTGCCATTTCGAAAACCACTCTCCTCAACCTCTGTCTTCACATTAGGGAAGATCCTAAGAGCTCCAGGGAGCTACCCCTGGCTCCCCTCAGCCCTCTGCCACCGTGCACCACCACCTCCAACCCGTGAGGTTCAAGCTAGTAGCGTAAGGCCTCCCCCTATCCCCTTTTCTTTTCTGTAAATGTAAAGTCTATGCTTTATGTGTTGGTTTAATCTGGTGTCAAAACAAGTGAGTCTAGGTGATTAGTGTGTGTATCTTGTGTCATTGTCGTCAAGCATCCACGATAAGTGAAGTTGAAGACCGTTGAAGACCGTTGAAGAACCGTTAAAGACTCAGTTGATCATTTCCTTCGTTTCACTCATAGGATGGTAAGTGACCTAGATATAATGTGACCTTAGGTGAAAATTGACTTAGATTAACCATAATATGATACCATAGGTAGACATTGTCTTAGACTAATCATATGGACCCTAGGTGATGAGATATGTAGTGCAAAACAAGTCTAAAATTCTGAAATTTTTCAAAAAATCAAGGTTTCTTGTAGGTGGCATATCTCCCAAACCGTAGCTCGGATTTTGCTCCATAATATATCAAATCAACCATGTTGAAAAGAGATACAACTTTTATGAAGGGTGTAAGGGCTAAAAATGACTTTTTAAAATCAAGTTTTAACCTCAAGGTCGACCCTGACCATTAAGGGTCGACCCTGATATGGGAGGTTTTTTGTATGGTGCAAATGGGCAGAAGCTTACAAAATTGAGGGTCTACCCTGGAGGATACTTCAGTCGATCGAAGTGCATAGTTGGGTCAACCCAAGTAACCTCCAGGGTCGACCCTGATATGGGATTTCATCCAAATTCGATTATTTGTTATTTTGGTAACTTCCTTCTTGGTTTTTAGCAACCTCTAAACTTGGTTTTTGATACCCTATAAAGTGTAAACCCTTCTAGTTCGTGGAGAACAACTTTGAGAGTGTATGGAGAGTACTTTTAAGTTTTTCTAGAGGTCATAGAACCTATAGGATTTATTTTGCTCTACCCCCTTTATTAGCTTTCTTCAACCTAGAGTTTGTAAGCCAAAATCTTCATTATAGCTTGCTTGGACTTTCCCATTGATGGAGTCCATCTAGGAATTGATTCTTATTAAACCATCAACCCATTCTGGATAAAACATCTTGGCAGGAGTGTTCCGGAGCCTTTGCGAATGAGATTGATCCGAGCATGATCATGGATATGTGATTTGGTCGGTGGAATCCAAAGCCGTCATTGACAGAGATCGATCGGAAGATCGTGAACTATTTTTGTGACACAAAGAGAAGTACGAGCAGCTGCGGTTGATCACGGGACTTGTGAGTACGTGATGACTTTTCAAGACGTGGAGGACTAAGAACTAAAGGATCAAAGTGTCGAGTCCGAATGAGTCAAGTTCAAGTCTTGTAAGCTCTTATTGACTTTGTCCTAGTGGATTCTCATAGCTGGACTAGGTCTCGTGGTTTTCCCGGAAGGGTTTCCACGTAAAAATCCTTGTGTTATGGTTTGCTTGTTTCTCTCTATTTCTGCACTTTAAATTCATCATCCCTTTAATTAATAACTTAATTGTTAAATCATAAAAATGGTAGATAGAATTGTAGGGAAACCTAACCATCCCCTCGAACTTGTGAGTTCTCAACTGAAACATCGAATTTGAGGTTCATCGAATTTTTTTAGTAAACATCTGTAAGCCCCTGGTCCTATTCCAGGGGCCTTTCATTTCATGTTTTGATACTGTATCACCCAAGGACAGGAGCCCCCTTGCCTCCTCATAGGCATGGGGAGCCTCTTGAGGGTTCAAAACTCTGGCATCAAGGCCCCCTACGTGCATGGACTCACCCCTGACCTTGACCTTCTAGGGGACCCTTAGCCCATGAGGGATCCCCTGGAAGTAGCTTGGCTCAGCCCCAGGGGGGAAAAGTCAGTTTCTGAGAAATTTTCAGAATGACGGTAAACTTAGTACTGCCAGTTTGGGTCCTTGATCGGTGCTTAATGTTGCACATTATGGCACCCGAAAGTACACTTGTTAGCTCTTTAGGACTTAATTCTTCTAGTTTTTAATTATAATTTATTGTTTTCATTATTTTCAGGACTAAGGGGAGAAAATATCATAATTCTCAAAGGATGAGAGCTTTCAAGAATTTAGAAGAGCCCAGGTGATGAAAGAACTGAAGAAAACAGGAAAATAAATGAAGAAAAAGTATACTGGTCCAAACCGCCCGAGCGCTGGATAGCTCCGCCCGAGCGGAAGTCCGCAGATTTATTTTTCGGATTTTGCCTTTTTGAAACCCTACTTGCTACCTTATAAAAGGAAACGAGTTCAGTAGTACAAAAGACGATTTTGAAAAAGAAAAGGAGGCTGGAGAAGGGTTTTGAAAGGTCTTGGAGCATGGAATCTTCACCATCAATGACGGCTACTCTCTCTCCCATGATCAACTAAATCTCTCATCTAGGGTTTCGATGAAACCCTAGCCAAGTAACTATGGTTTAGTTGTTTTGTTTTAGGGTTTTATTATTTGCAAACGATGATTGCATGACTTGAGGATTGCTTTGACAATCGATTTTAATGTTTATATTCAATCTTAATAAAGTTATTCCTTGTCTTAGGAACTCTTCTTTTTGATTGAAATTCAATTCATATTTAATTTCTGTGATTTTATATATGAATGGTTATGCAATGGAATTTATCGTACAAGTAGTTAAATGTTAAGATGATCTATGCCTAGGGAAGACGAATCGTGCTACAACCTTAGGTTAATTAATTTAGTGTGGACGATTCGTGCTAACCAAAGATAGGTCATGCCTAAGATTTAAATACTTGACCTTCTTGATGATTTGAATTGAGACTTGTAGTCTCAATTAATCGTAATCGAATGCAAATAATTATACCCTGAGAAATACAAGTTACCCTG
>JABCRI010000447.1:0-34640 GCA_015143295.1 Tetracentron sinense | reverse complement strand
CTTAGAACCTATTTATTTATTTTACTGGTACCTCAGGTTATAGTTGGACATCTTTACCCTTGCAAAACGAATCCTTAGGCTCATTAATTATATGTTAGGGATGAGGGACCTTAATTTTGTGGAGTTGGACTCTATACCTTGGCAAACTTTGACTCTTACTATTAAGTTAGTAGTATAATGAAGCTACCTCACTTTGCATTAGGTTGGAACACTGTACCTGGCAAAATCTGATTCTTAGACCTACTTTAGTTAGTATTTAGTAATAGAAATACCTCCTTTTCATAATGGGAACCCTTTACCCCTTGCAAATCGGAATCTATTACCATTTTAATTAGTCGTGTGAGAAATACCGCTCATTTTTCATAAGTCTGTAACACTATCATTGCACAATCTCACTCATAACCTAGTAATGTATGTAGTGAGATGACTCTACTTTTGTGGGTGGGCCTCTATAGGCGTGCGACATTGCAATCTAGTGATACTTAGCATGTGTTAGTGCTAGCGATATCTCACTTTCGTGAGTTCCATCGACTTCTACAACATCCGCGATTTTATTAAGAGTTGGAGCGTTCCCTAGGTTTAACTTACGGTGCTCCAGATGGAATATGCGGCTTTCAGTGCCCAATCGGATCAAAGTCAATTTAACCCAACCAGAGCACCTAACTTTCAGATAGGTAAACTTTGTTGCACTTGATGTTAGGCCTCAGTACCAACCGATTCCTATCTATTTTATTAAACAACCCATTTTTGACGAAAATTTGATAATTGTCTTACGAAAATGGACCCGTACTGGGTCAGAATGTCCTCATTCTTGACTGCTCATTTCGAACACCTTTGCAATAAAAGTCGGTGTGTGTGTTTGTGTTCTAGATAGACATTCCTTAAACCTCTTCGTGACGCAGACCTTCCGTGCGCATGCCCACGACATGGATTATGAGACAGACTACCAAACCCACGTGAATCAACATATTCACCTTTGTTATGTCTAACACGTGGACTGTTTTCTGTTACGGACACCACCAACTACTGATTTGAATAACCTGAACTTTTTCATTTCTTGCTCAGCTACCCTTGCTCCATTATAACCGTCCTAACAACTTTCCTTTTTGGATAAGTCCTCTAAATCATTCAAGATAGAAGAATGACAGTCTCAGTCCCAATCGGGCTACTGCCAAGAAACGCGAGTCTACACCGGTATAATTCGTGAAGACATAGTCCCTCAAATCGCATTTTTGAATTCCAGATAGGTCCTTCGAATGGTAGCCAATGAAGTATGTCCACAACGGATACTAGTGAAAGGGATAATTCGAGAATCTCCTTTTTAGCTATTTAATTTAGGTATTTTTAGTCGTCCTTCTACGTACAACGGATTCCGCCTGAGGTTAATGACATATTCAAAGTGAATATATTGTATATTGTTCTGGGCCTTGTATGTGTCATCATCCGTTATCGGGTAACAATAGCTGACGTCGAAGGCCTGGCCCAGAAAAATTCAAGAATTGTTTATCTAGGCTCATGAGCCTCAACATATCGCACTTTTATTGTTACGATGCCTGTATGACGTCCCAGGATGCATTCCATCCTTGACCATTGCAAGGTTCCTTTTATAGAAATTTTATGGAATATCTTCGTCATAAATGCGGTTGAAAAGTATGCAAAATTTGGCTTAGCTGGTCAGTGTTGCGTATGGGTTTGGTGGTGCTAGTGTGGATGTGGTGGTAATAGGTGGTGTTGGGGAAGTGTTAGGTGTTGCATGGTGCTACGGTCGTGGAGGAGCGGTGGTAGTGGTTAATGCTATGGGTGGTGGATGGAAGGAAGTGTGTTATGTGGTTGGTATCCTAGTGTGGAATGAGTGGGTGTTGTGATTGCTAGTTTTGTTACACATGGGTGGTGTGTGTTTAGTTGGTGGGTGGTGCTAGTGGTGTGTATGAGTGGTGGTATGATAAGTGGTTGGTGTGATAGTGTGTAGTGGAAGTGTGGTTGGTTAGTGTGGCTGTGTGGGTATTGTGTTCTAGTGGTGGGTATGGTTTGTGTGTATAACCAAGTATGATTATAGGTATTCATTAGGATTTCGTCCGTACTTGGCGCCCTTCGCGGGCATACAGACCTCGGATCGCTTGAAAACCCACTCAAACAATTAGATGTCTTTCAAATACACGCGATTAGAAGAACCAGGATCGAATCCGAACCGCCCGGGTTTGGAAATGGTAGGACGATGTAGGTTTAGGCCGAAGTATAGTATCCAAGTATGGATTTCGACCGTCTCGGCACCCCGGCCATATCGGGCATACGGCCTCGAATTCGCTCGAAAACCAACTCCAACACTTAGGATGTACTAAAATACACGTGTTAAAAGAAACGGATCGAAGTCTGACCTCCGGTTTGAAAATGGTGGGACGATGTAGGTTTAGGCCGAAGTATAGTATCCAAGTATAGATTTCGGTCATCTTGGCGCCCATATCGGGCATAGGGCCTCGGATTCGCTCGAAACCAACTCCAACACTTAGGATGTATTGAAATACACGCGTTACAAAAAAATAGGAACAAAATCCAGCATATGGTTTGGAAAGGGTGGGACGATGTAGGTTTAGGCCGAAGTATAGTATCCAAGTATGGATTTCGGCCGTCTCGGCGCCCATATCGGGCATACGGCCTCGGATTTGCTCGAAACCAACTCCAACACTTAGGATGTATTGAAATACACACGTTAGAAGAAACGAGATCGAAATCCGACCCCCGATATGGAAATGATGGGACGATGTATGTTTAGGCCGAAGTATAGATCCAAGTATGGATTTCGGCCGTCTCGGTGCCCACATCGAGCATACGGCCTCGAATTCACTTGAAACCAACTCCAACACTTAGGATGTATTGAAATACACACGTTAAAAGAAACGAAATCAAAATCCGACCCCTGTTTTGGAAATGGTGGGACGATGTAGGTTTAGGCCGAAGTATAGTATCCAAGTATGGATTTCGGTCGTCTCGGCGCCCATATCAGGCATACGGCCTCGGATTCGCTCGAAACCAACTCCAACACTTAGGATGTACTGAAATACACGTGTTAGAAGAAACATGATCAAAATCCGACCCCCGGTTTGGAAATGGTGGGACGATGTAGGTTTAGGCCGAAGTATAGTATCCAAGTATGGATTTCGGTCGTCTCGGCGCCCATATCGGGCATACGGCCTCGGATTCGCTCGAAACCAACTCCAACACTTAGGATGTATTGAAATACATGCATTAGAAGAAACATGATCGAAATCCGACCCTTGCTTTCGAAATTGTGGGACGATGTAGGTTTAGGCCGAAATATAATATCCAAGTATAGATTTCGGCCGTCTTGACGCCCATATCGAGCATACGGCCTCGGATTCGCTCGAAACCAACTCGAACACTTAGGATGTATTGAAATACATGCGTTAGAAGAAACGAGATCGAAATCTGACCCCCGGTTTGGAAATGGTGGGACGATGTAGGTTTAGGCCGAAGTATAGTATCCAAGTATGGATTTCGGTCGTCTCGCCGCCCATATCGGGCATACGGTCTTGGATTCGCTCGAAACCAACTCCAACACTTAGGATGTACTGAAATATACGTGTTAGAAGAAACGGGATCGAAATTTGACCCCCGGTTTGGAAATGACGGAACGATGTAGGTTTAGGCCGAAGTATAGTATCCAAGTATGGATTTCGGCCGTCTCGACGCCCATATCGAGATACGCCCTCGAATTCAGTCAAAATTAACTCCAACACTTAGGATGTACTGAAATACACGCATTAGAAGAAATGAGATCAAAATCCGACCCCTGGTTTGGGAATGGTGGGACGATGTAGGTTTAGGCCGAAGTATAGTATCCTAGTATGGATTTCGGCCATCTCGGCGCTTATATTGGGCATACGGCCTCGAATTCGCTCGAAACTAACTCCAACACTTAGGAAGTACTGAAATACATGAATTAGAAGAGACGGGATTGAAATCCGACCCCCGGTTTAGAAATGGTGGGACGATGTAGGCTTAGGTCGAAGTATAGTATCCAAGTATGGATTTCGGCCGTCTCGGCACCTATATCGGGGTTACGGCCTCAGATTCGCTCGAAACCAACTCTAACACTTAAGATGTATTAAATACACACGTGTTAGAAGAAACAGGATTGAAATCCAACCCCCGGTTTGGAAATGGTCGGACGATGTAGGTATAGGCCGAAGTATAGTATCCAAGTATCGATTTCGGCCGTTTCAGCGCCCATATCGGGCATACGGTCTCGGATTCGTTCGAAACCATCTCCAACACTTAGGAAGTAATGAAATACACGTATTAGAAGAAACGGGATCGAAATCCGACCCCTAGTTTGGAAATGGTGGGACGATGTAGGTTTAGGCCGAAATATAATATCAAAGTATGGATTTCGGCCGTCTTGGCACCCATATCGGGCATACGGCCTGAAATTCACTCGAAACCAACTTCAATACTTAGGATGTATTGAAATACATGCGTTAGAAAAAACGGGATCGAAATCCGACCCCCAATTTAGAAATGGTGGGACGATGTTGGTTTAGGCTGAAGTATAGTATCAAGTATGGATCGGAGCCCATATCAGGCATACGGCCTCGGATACGCTCGAAACTAACTCCAACACTTAGGATGTATTGAAATACACGCGTTAGAAGAAACGAGATCGAAATCCGACCCCTGGTATGGAAATGATGGGATGATGTAGGTTTAGGCCGAAGTATAGTATCAAAGTATGGATTTCGGCCGTCTCGGCGCCCACATCGAGCATGCGGCCTCGTATTCGCTCGAAACCAACTCCAACCCTTAGGATGTACTGAAATACACGCGTTAGAAGAAATGGGGTCGAAATCCGACCCCCGGTTTGGAAATTGTAGGACGATGTAGGTTTAGGCCGAAGTATAGTATCCAAGTATCGATTTCGGCCGACTCGGCGCCCATATCGGGAATACGGCATCGGATTCGCTCGAAACCAACTCCAACACTTAGGATGTATTGAAATACACGCATTAAAAGAAACGGGATCAAAATCTGACTCCCGGTTTGGAAATTGTGGGACGATGTAGGTTTAGGCCGAAGTAATACTGCATACTATTAATATTTTGAGATGTGTTTGGATCTTTGCATATTTATTAATTATTACATTCTCAAATTTTTTCATTTAGAAAAAAGATTAATAAATTGTGTATATATTTTTTTTTTTTGTAGGGGGTGCCGGTAGCACGCACATATCGGGTTTTCGACCATCGCCAAGCGGGAGTTAGAAGTCTACTTTTTTTTTCCTTTTTCCTTATGTATACTTTTTATGACAAGACTTTTATGGGCATGTATATATAATTTTTGATATTGCTTGTTTGGGGCATTTTTTTAATTTCATGAATTTTTTATTCTTAGTTGGAATTATATATTGTTACAGGTACAATACATGTTTATTTAGATTTATATTGCTCACAGGTACAGATAATACAGGGAAAAAAAAACAAAATTTTTGCAAAAATAATTTTTTTAAAAAATATTTTGAATATGGCGGCCATTTTGAACCGCCGTGATATTAATAAAAATTTAATTTATTAAAATAATATTATGGCGGTTCTAACCCACCTTAAGGTCTTACGGTGATTGCAACTGCCGTTGATTTTTGATATATAACAGCGGGAACTGATGCCGTGATAGAATCAATAAAGGAAGGCGGGATAAAATGCCGTAAAATGAAATCTAAAGAACGGGGGTTTGAACCGCCGTGATATGGATTATATATAACGGCGGTTGAATAACTACGGTTACTTTATGACGTGACAGGTGATTTTAATAATGAGATTAAAAATAAAACTACGGCGGGTTACCAACCGCAGTAATTTATTCATATAAGACGGCGGTTGTTATTAACCGCCGTTCATATCCGCCGTGATAGGAATCGCCGACAACTTATTCTTCGACGGGTCAACTTACTACCGTGATACATTATGACGACAATAATTTTGGATAGTACGGCGGTTTAGAACCGCCGTAAAAAAGCTCAAATTTTGTAGTGATTAACCATCTCTTTTAACCAAGTGTTAAATCCTAAGAGAGGTTTTTTTGGTAATTAGTGTAGGAGAGTTTTTTTCTTGGTTGAGGAGGTAAAGTAACACCTAAACACACAGTTAGACCTATGGTTACCACTAAGGTGTCATAAGGCTAAACCCCCTCAATCACTCAAAACGGGATTGACTAATGGAAGATTGTTGGGCCCTTACAGTGAAATAACATGTTCTCCAAGTGTCACACCTCATCTGGTGTCCATATTTTCGGCAAATCAATTTTGTTCTCCTTTACAGTTTAGTCATATGCTAAGTTAAAGATGTTAGTTGATTCCAACAAATTTAATTGAAGAAGGCCAGACACTGAGAAGTAAATTGATGCAAATATTTGTATTAATTAATTTTTTTTCCATTCAAATTTATTCACTTTTAATTAATTTTTTATCTTCTAAATTAATGAGTCACATAATGAGTAGATTCTCTTGATTCATTAATAATTATTTCTCTCACCCTCTTTATTTTCAATAAATAAAATAAATTAAAAATTATTTTCCTCTCCCTCTTTATTTTCTTTAAGTACTATTATTTAATTTTTCCACTCTCACTTCTCTTGATTTTCCTCTCTCCTTATTTCTCTCTTTTTAATAATTATTTATATCCCTCTTTCTTTCTTTAATTGCTATTATTTAATGTGTAATCAATTCTTAATTTTCCTCTCTCTCTCCCATCAAACTATCCCCTATCTCCTCCACCACTCCCCATCATATTCAAACTAGTAAGAAGCCCGTGCAAAGCACGGTATGACAAATGGAAAAAAAAGTTGTCCAACAATATTGGAAGACATAATAAAAGATATTTAGCAATAAAAACCCCCAACTTAAATAAATAAAAGATGTGTCCCCATTTTCGAACTTTTTTTGTCAAGGAATGTGGTGCTTTACATCCGGAAACTCACTTCTCCTTAGTTGCGTTTCAACAAAACTCCATTTCAGATTAAAACCTCGTGATATACAAAAACTCACTAAACCCATTATTTTGCTCAACGTCTATTGTGCTTGCTTGCACACATATATGAAGAAGTGAGCATGTTGTGGATGTTTTGGAGGATTTCTTATCAATCACCGATCAATGTCATTGTATCTATTCAAGCTTCATCATAAATAAAGGAAAGAAAACACATTACCAGTAACAAAATTCTGAGTCAAGATTTAGAAATCAAGCATCAAATACACCCCGTCTCTACCACAACACTTCATAGGATTAAAAAAAAGGAAAATAAGAAGTATTCATCAGATTCCCAAAAAGTGTGGGAGGAGTATGAAAACAAGTGTATTCCTTGGGTCTACAGTCTACTCTTGGATCGTAATTCCCCGATATGCACATCAACTGAGATTGAAATTTAAATAGATGCCCAATGTATCATTATAGCACAATGTCTCTTAAGACCCCCTCATTAATCCTCTCTATACGAAAACCAAGTCCATTGCCATAATCAAAATAGGCAAATGGCAGTTGAATGGAAGGCTCTCCATTACAACCTAAAAACTTTTACAACATAGAATTGGGTGAAAAAAGAATACTAACCTTGTAAAATTTATAATTATTTTTTAAAAAAAATTTGTAAAACACTGCCACAACCCTCTCTTCTTCTCATTCCTTTCACTTCGCTGCAACAACTCTCTACATATGATTTACAGGCAATCACAGCCGCATAAACATTCAATGATTAATACTAAATAGCAATTTCTATTTAAGAAAGCATTTCCTTGGTTTACAAAAGATAAGGACCATGCCAAACAAAAAATTCAGACAAATCAATCATAAGAGTTCAAAGGATTGGGCATCTAAACTCTTATACAATAGCATTCGCTGCTATTGGCCATGCTTGCAATCCTTGGCTAGAGATCAGCACACTCCTTCCCAATTGGGATGGTAATAGCAGACTTGTTCATTTCTCCTTTTGGGGTTCGCAATGACATCAGCATTATCTTTCAAGTACATGTAGACATCGTCTTTTCGGGGCATGGGAGAGGAGGAGAAGAGGAACAAATCACTGATCCTCGATTGGGGTAAGCTGTTGCCGAATAAAGACGACGAAACTGCATCGCAGCTGATGGTAATGGATAGTGAACAACCCTCTAAGAGGGATACTGATGAACAAAATTCGAATCATCTTATCAACAACTCAAAACCTTGTTGCTTGGGTTTCTGATTTTTAAAGAGGTGGAGGATGTCTCAGATATCGATTAGGCGCGTAACGTTACCTCTAACCACGTTTGATTTCCTATCATTTGAATTAAGAGGTGTTGGTTTAAGGAAGAAAAGGTAATAGGAATTTCTCAAAATGAAAAAAAGAAACGGTCATAAAAAGAAGGGTTTTATGAGGGAGAAATATAGAAAGATGAACAGAAACATTTTAAAGAGATGAACCGTTACATCTCTCTCTAGAACCATACCCCCTCGCCTCTCTCCTTCCCCGCATCTCTTTGCAGTGAACTTGTTAAGGTAGAAAAAAAAGAAACTGTCATAAAAGGAAAGTGTGAGTGCGGAAAATTTCACTCACGGGTGTTAGAGTCGTCACCTATTCATTCAGAAGGGAAAAGTCTCTCTGGTGTTGGATAAGGTCTTGGTCTACGATTAGAAATCAGGGTAAGAGGTTCGGTTAAGCTCGGGGAAGGGGTGAGGCACCCTGACACTTCCACTTTTCAGTGGTTCCCTACTTGCTAGGTTTAAGCCAAATTAATCTCAATTGTTAATCAAATGCCAAAGTGTTTAAATTAATACTAACCGTAAGAAGGAAAAGCTAACTAGGGTTGAACCCGGGTTGGGTTGCCTATGTACTCACATTGGGGTGAGATTAGACCAAGCGTAGTTCTAGCACACGAGCCCGTGCTAAGGCTAGGGGTTGTGTGTGTGCACCAAGGATGGCTAATGGGCCTAATCCGGTGATTAGGGTTTTGTTTGACCAGGGTTGGTCAATGTGCAATGTTTGGGCCTGAAGGGCAAGGGTTGGGCCCGGAGGCTAAGGGGTGTGTTAACCTAGGGTTAGGGTTGCTAACCGGGGTTAAAAAGATGGTTAACCATGGTTGGGGGTGCTAACTATGGTTAAAAAGGTCCAAAGTTGATTTTTTGATCTTTTTGTTTTTTTTCTGATTTTTTAGGATTTTTCTAAATTTTTGTGGGTTAAGGGGTGCTTAACCATGGTTAAAAATTAAGCATAAGTGATTTTAACCATGATTAAGGGTCAAAGTAAGTCAAAAATGGGCCCAGAGAGTATGGTAGGGCCTAGAATGGCCTCCTACCAGGTCTAGGCCCTGTACAAAGCCCATAAATCAAAATTTTAAAAATGGTGATAATCGGATTACCTTCATTCTATTAAATTTTTAACCATAGTTTGCACTGAATTAACTGGGGTTGAAGAGTGAACCAGGGTAAAGTAAGGGTATGGAGGGATAGCCTGTAGTCCCAAGAATCCAATGGGCCTAGTGTGGGCCCGATAAGGGCCCAAAGTCAGTAAAAAACAAGGTCTGTGCTGTCGGTAAAGTCATTACCGACAGCCTGTTAACCAAAGTTTGAGACCATGCTAACCATGGTTAGGCTTAGGCCCAGGGTCTAAAATTTTGCAGGGAACTAGCTAAGGTCCAGGGCTTCCTACTGGGCCTAGTGTGGGCCCCAGGGCATGCACGGTATGGGCCCCACAAGGGCCCAAAGTCACTGTTGAAATTGAACAATATTGTCGGTAAACAGATTATTGACAGTATGCTAACCATGGCTTGAAGGCCAGCAACCAGGGTTAGACTCAAAGCCAGAGGATGAAATTTATAGGGGAGTTAGCCAAGGGCCAGAGGCAACTAACCATGGCCCTGGAATTGACCAGGGCCTAACCTAACCCTAGTTAAGAGGCCAGTTACAGAGAGGTTCAAAAATGGCGGTAAATAGTTTACCGCCATTGTACTGTTTGCTAAAAAAAAATTCATTTTCCCCTACTGGGGGTGAACTAGCAAGGGTCTAAGGGTTCCCTCATGGGCTGAGGAACCCCCAGAACCCCCTAGGGAGTATCCATGCAGATTAAGGGGGTGTTGCACCCGTGCTATACCTTAAGGGTACTCCACACATCTATGGAGAAGATGGAGGGCCCTGTCCTCGGTTTGGAAACTAAACTATCGTAACAAATGAAGAAATGACCCTTGGAGTAGGACTAGGGAGTCTTACAACCAGTTAAAGCAAAATAAAAGAACAAAATGAACAATATGGAGGGTCCTACCCTCTGTGGAGCTGCTACGGTGGCTGTGGGTGGCCGCAGTAGGTGGTGGTGGATAGTGAAGCTACACTGGTAGCCTTGGGGCAGACCTAGGGTGCTTCCTGAGGCATTAGGATTCCACCTAGATGCCTGGCAGGTGCATAGGAGGGCTGGGTGTACTAACCTAGGCTGGACAGTGGTGTTGGGTCTGGCTTGAGGAGATGCTGGAGCGGCTGAGCTGCTAGGGGAGCACTGGAGAGGTCTGGAGTCTCAAGGGAGTTCTAGGATTGGGCTAAGATGAATGTTGAAGGCTGGTTTGTGTTAGGTGCAGTTTGGCAGAAGTTGGAGGTAGGAGAAAATGGCATGAGTTGAAGCTTGGGATGACTGGGCTTAAATAGAGGATGGGCAGACCCTTGGGGGTGTTTTGGGCAATTTCCCAGGCATGGGGGACCAAGTTGAGAAGGAGCCAGGGTTGGGCAGAAGGGCCTGTACGCGTATCTGCAAGATTACCAGAGTGGCAATAATAGGATTACTGCCACTCTCAAAACTGTTGAGTTTGAGAGTGTCGGTAATCCCATTACCGACACCCTGAAGATTTTCTAATTTGGGCCATGCCCTTGCACACTTGGGTCAAAAGCATGGCCTCGCTTGCCGTTTTGGGACTTTTGCGCCAAAAATTTGAACTTGAGGGGTGTGGGCCCCACCCTAGTGGTCCCCTATGGGTTATGGGCCCAAGTTTGGGCCCACAAAGGCCTTGGATCCATGGTTTTGGCTGTGAGGCTTTGGCCTAGGTTTTGGTTAGGGCTTAGGGTAGGGCTAGGTCTAGGGTTTGGTCTAGGGTTCACCTAGGGTTAGTCCTAGGGTTTAGCTAGGGCTCACCTAGGGTTTGAGGATTCTAATGGTAATGGGCCTTGAGCCCAAAGGTTTAGGTTTCTAGGGTTGGCCTAGGGGGTAGGTTTAGGGTATACCTAGGGTTTAGGGATTCTACTGAGGACTCCACTGGAGGGATGATCAGGGTTAAATGCATGTTAACCCTGATTACACAGGGTGTAAAAATTGGGTGCTTACAGAAAGGTTTTTAAGAGGGAGAATATAGAAAGATAAACAAAACATTTTAAAGAGGCGGACCGTTACTAACTCTAAAAGAATAGGTGTCAAGAGTTATCTATTTTAAGAGTTAATTTTATTCTTTAGAAATCAACACTTTTCCACTTTATTCTAACAACCTAACCTCCCCTCAATTCCCACGCCTCTGTAAATAGTATGGTTTCAAAGAAAACCCCTACACATGCAATGAAAGGGGCGGGAGGTAGTGAGGACATGCCCATGGGTATGTTAAGTTGCAGGTTACCAACGAAATAGAGAGATAATTTTTCTTCAAAGCTTTGGTTATTTTATCATACTTAGCAGCAATGTCATTCCTTCGTTGAATGTATTGATTGATTTTTTAGTACTGTTGTTTTTTTTTTGGGGTGCTACTACTAGCATAGGAGGGGACTATTCCTCCTCGCTCTCACAAACCCTTTGAACTATGGTTAAAAAATTAACCACCTCATGTGGTTAATTTTAAAAAAATATTTTTTCTAAAAACCAAGGGTAGATGTGTGAACCATAGGGGTGACTAAATCTTAACCACAGTTAATGGAAGTAATTAAAAAGGGGACACGTGGCCCCAAGAAGTGGGGATGAGACAATAACTCACCTCCTCATCCCGAGGAGGTGACTATTTACCTTTTTTTTTTATATAGTTTGTATTCTATGTGCACCCACACCCTAAATCCCAAAACCGTTACTAAAAACTCTCCTAACAAACAATCTTCTCCTTTTATAGAAGTAATCTTCTCAATGTCTTCTCATTTTATCCCTTCTCGTCTCCTTCTAAATGTTGTCTCCTTCCATATGCTTGGTGCTTATTTTTCATATTGATATTAATCCTACAGAAACAGTTGTTTCAAGGTGGTCGCAGGGCTACCAAGGTACTCTTTCAATAAAATTGGACATGTGGCGACTTATATGGATGAACTCTAAGGGTG
Source organism: Tetracentron sinense (assembly GCA_015143295.1). Classification (NCBI taxonomy): domain Eukaryota; kingdom Viridiplantae; phylum Streptophyta; class Magnoliopsida; order Trochodendrales; family Trochodendraceae; genus Tetracentron; species Tetracentron sinense. The sequence continues at coordinate 22,335 of JABCRI010000447.1, read as the reverse complement.
AGTGAATTTAACCACAATTAATGGGTGTTAAAATTGACACGTGGTAGTTTATATAGCTCCTTTAACTATGGTTAAGCTCAATCTACCTAAGGTTAGTATTTTTAAGGTTAATATATTTCCTAGTTTTTTTCTTCTAAAAACCAAGGTTATATGAAAGAACTTTAGAGGTGAGTGAATCTTAACCACTATTAGTGAGAGTTAAAAAGGGACACGTGGGAGGGTGTAGAGGTGTGCGCGGGAAAAAGTATTTCTTGTAAAATGGTATATAAGTAGAAAATTTATAGGTATTTTTTTACTCTTAGTGTGCTCGTAGAATTTGCTATATTTTAATGGTGTATGGTTAGTAAGTAATATAAATGGTGTCCAGTTAGTAAATAGTGGTGTGCTCATAGTGTCACCCTTCTTTTTTTTTGGCTGTAGCCCCTTTACATCTCTTGCCTTGCCAATGGTGAAATATGACATATTGCAACAAATACGAACTCCCGGTATAGTTTGTTTTCACTTTATTATGATCTCTTTTTATGTATTGTGTGAGAAAACTTCTAAGTTCTAAGGAAGTTTTTTTAAAAAAATTTGAGCATGAATTATTTTGAATAAGCGAAAATTCTGCTAGATTTGCATTCCTTATCAACAAGCCAGTCTCTTTATCAAACACTAGCGTGTTGCACGCGCGATGCACGTGAGAGAGGAAAGAGGGAGAGAGAGCTGGAAGTGTGACCGACCCTAGTGTGACCCGCGTGATGCACGTGTTTAAATTCGGGGAGATTCCGTGGAGTTATCGTTATGGCACCTTAACGGTTACCATAGTTCTAGTTTTATGTGTGTTTAGGGTGTTACATTATATATATATATATATATATATTATCTATATTTTCGTTAGTAGAGAAGATAGAGAAGAATGAGGAGAGATATGTAATCACAATCAACTCCAAGTTCAATCGCACTCACAGGTCAACACCTGTTTTTTTTTAACCTCTATTAATTGTGGTTAAGACTCATTAACCCTCGGGGTTTAACAATATAAATTTGATTTAATTTTTTTAATTATAAGAGTTAAAAATTCTTAACCAAGAGTTATTAAATTTTAACAACAATTAACAGTGATTAAAAGAGAGACGTGTTGACCTGTGGGTGAGGTTGAACTCAAGAAGAGTTCAATCCATTTTTTTTGGTTAAAAACAATCCTAATTGAGCACACACAATCACAACAAATTACAATTGAACTTAGAGAGAGTTCAATTGCACCCATAGGCCAACACATGCCCCTTTCAACTCATATTAACTGTGGTTAAGATTCATTAATCTTTGGGGTTCAATAATATAATCTTGTTTTTTTTAAAAAAAAAAACATTATAAATATTAACCCTAAGGGTTAAAAATTATTAATCAGGGTTAAATATTTTTTCCAAAATCCAAGGTTATACTATTGACCCCTAAGGGTTAGTGAATCTTAACCACTATTAATAAGGGTTAAAAGCACACGTACTGACATGTGAATGCAATTGAACTTTCGGAGAGTCCAATCGAATTTGGCTGTGATTTGGCTGATTCCATCTCCTACTTGAGTTGCACGTGAGAAAGAGTGGGGACTGGGGAGAGAGAGTGTGGGGAGGAGAGTGAGAGGACGCATGAGAGCATGGTATAAAATTTCGTTGAAATTTCGCGACATTTCGGTCTCGACAAGGGCACCCGATATCGAAACAGGTAGAATTTCGGGCGAGCAAATTTCGGCCGATATTTCGGAAATTTTGGGCGAAATTTCGGAAATTTCTGGCGAAATTTCGTTTTTCCGATATCTTGTGATTTCGTCCGACATATTCACGTACCACCGTCTGATTTCGTTGAGATTTCGCGATATGGGAGACGATATTTCGAAATTTCGGGATTTCGGACGTCACCTACCACAATTTGATTTCGGCCGAGATTGATCGAAATCAACGAAATTTCCGATATTTTTCCGAAATAAGCCGAAATTAACGAGATTTTGCCCGAAATTTTCGAGATAAATTCAGAATATTCTTGGAATATTCTAAGCCTATTAATGATTAAATAATTTTTTTTTTAAATAAAAAAAAGAAAATTCCAAAAATACCCTCCTCTATTTACCTATAAATACCCCCCCCCCTCTACCATATTTCTCACCAATTTTCTTCTTCTTCTTTTCTTACTTAGTAGTTAGTAGTTTGTTCTTTAGTTACAAGTTTTTAATCTTCTGTAGTTCTTACTTCTTAGACTCTTAATTTAGAATTTAGATTTTATTTTTCTCAGTTTTTTGACTCTTTGCTAAAGGTGGTGAAATGCTAACAGTGGACCGGGGCTAAAGAGAAAGAGTCAATCAAAGGTATATTATTTTGTTTATTTTTATTTTCATGTTGATTATATTTATTTCATGTATATTATTTTGTAATTTGTAGTTATAACTTACAAGTTAATTAATATTTAATCTTCAGTAGTTCTTAGTTTAGATTTTATTTTTCTCAATCTTTTGATTCTTTTTTAAAGGTGGCGAAGCGCTAACAGTGGATCGGTGCTGAAAAGAAATAGTCAACCAAAGGTATATTATTTTGTTTATTTTTATTTTCATGTTGATTATATTTATTTCATGTATATTATTTTATAGTTACAACTTATAAGTTAGTATTTAATCTTCAGTAGTTCTTAGTTTATATTTTATTTTTCTCAGTCTTTTGAGTTTTTTTCTAAAGAGATATATTATTTGTTTATTTTTATTTTCATGTTGATTATATTTATTTCATGCATATTTTTTTTTAATATATGTTCTTTTGAATTAAATATCTTTTTAACTTTGTCGGTTTGTTGTAGTTAAAAATAAAATGGAGGAGGACCAGGAGCAAGAGGTAGAGGTAGAGAGCGAAGCTCATTCTCAGTGGACCGCAACAACCACAGATCCAACATGGCAGCATTGCACCAATGCTGATAGGACGGGAAAATCAAAACAACAACTCCGATGCAACTACTGTAACAAGGTGAAAAATGGAGGGATCACCCGAATGCGCCAACATCTAGGCGGGATTAGAGGTGATAGTCGGCCATGTCCAGATGTTCTGCCTGAGGTAAGAGATATAATTAAATCGGAAATTGAATAAAGGACTGCTGAGAAAAGAGCTAGAACTAGCTCTACTCAAAACATTAACTATAGACATTTCAGCGAGGATGACTATGGAATTCCTGATGAGGAATACACGGAACCTCAACATATCTCTTCAAGTGGAAGAGGATCGACCAGTGGAAGAGGATCGACTAGTGGCGGTCATATCTTTGGTAGAAAAGCAACAAGTGGCCCTCCCCCTATGTCATCGATGCATAGAGCCACACAACGCATAGTGGAACAGACCCTTGTTCCACAAGATAAGGGGTTTGTAGATGGGTGTGTAGGGAGATTCTTTTTTGAAAATGGTTTGGCATTTAATGTTGCCAACTCGCCTGCATATGGGGAGGCGATTAACGTTGTTGCTAATTATGGTCGGACGTATAAGCCTCCTACTGCATTTGAAATTTCCGGTAAACTCTTAAAAAATGAGGTAGAGAAGTTAGAAAAAGGAATTGTGTGTAAGTATAAAAGATTGTGAGAGAAAAATGGATGCACCATTATGGCTGATGGTTGGAGGGATAGTAGAGGTAACAAGTTAATCAATTTTCTGGTATCCTGTCTTGGTAAGATTGTTTTCATTAAGTCTATTTGTGTTGGAGAGGAGAGAATGACTGGAGAGTATCTATGTTATGTACTCTCTAAAGTGATTGATGAAATCGGGCCTTATAACGTGGTTCAAGTGATCACGGATCAAGAAGCAGGCTTCAAAGCAGCTGGAGCATTATTAATGATTAAATATCCTCACTTGTATTGGAGTGCCTGCGCTGCACACGTTTTTGACCTCATTTGTCGTGATATTGAAAAGTTTGACTTTGTGAGTCAAACAATACAAGAGGCGAGAAAAATCTCTAAATTTATATATGGCAGTGCTTGGGTACTTGCCCGATTCCATTGTATCTCTAACGGAAAAGACTTGATAAGGCCAGCTGCAACTCGTTTTGCCACGAGTTTTCTTGCAATCCAGAGCATCTATGACAGTTTCTCTGCAGTTCAGCAACTAATTATTGACAGTGAATTCAAAGCCCATGCTTCTTCCAAAACAAGGCAGGGGCAAACCATTATTGGTATCGTCAGTGATTTGACGTTTCCAAAAATGATGAAGAGTTCACTACTGTTGGGTGAACCTTTGCTTAAATTGATTCGCTTTGTAGATGGTGACTTACCTACAATGGGTCACCTTTGTGAAGTTGTTGCAAAGGTTAAACAAATTTTAGCAGTTACGCATCGTGATAAGATTAGAAAATATGAAGCAGTTTGGAAAATTATCGACCGACGATGGAGTACCCAACTAGTCACTGATCTACATCGGGCTGCTGTTAGACTGAATCAAGAATACGTTGTGAACCAGAGCTTCGGGTTTATCTATGAATTTGGAACTGATTCTCCAGCTGAAATTCACATGAGTCTCTTGCGAGTTATCCAAAAAATGTCGCTCACTTTAGAAGAGGCTTCAGCAGCAATGATGCAGGTAAATTTAATTTAAATTAATTATTTTTTTTATGACAATTAATTTTTTATGAAACAGTATGCGTCATTTGAAAATTTGGAAGGAATTCTCGGGAGTGATTTTTCAATAACAGCTGCTCAAAAAGGGTCACCTGGTATTAACTATTAACTTACCACAATATTATTTAATTTTAGATAGTTTTTTTTTTTTTATAAACTTTGATAATACTAAGTTATATTATCTCTAATTTACAAATAAGTGGTGGGCATCCTTTGGTGGTCAACTTCCGGCGTTGCAGAAGCTTGCACTTCGCATTATGAGTCAAACAACAACTTCATCAGGATGCGAACGCAATTGGAGCACATTTGACCAAATTCATACAAAGCGAAGTAATCGCTTACAGACAAAAAGTTTGAATGATTTGGTTTATGTCCACTATAACATGCGTTTGCAACGCCGAAATGAAAAGAACAATAGGATGTTGAAGACCACAGATCTTCTTCGTGTTGATAACTACCTGTTATCAGATCTTTTTGATGAGTGGCTATGTGACGAGGAAGATGGAGAATTGAATGAAGAAGACGTATCTGAGATATTCAGGTATAATCATTTTTATATTTTGTTATGTTCATTATATTACTTTTTTATTTTATTTTATTAGCTATTAATTAAATTATCCCTTTATAGGACTGAGGAATGGGCAAAAGAAGAGATCGATAATCTGCTTAATGTATCAGAAGAGGTTCAATTCGGTGAAGCAAATCCGTGTGCATGGGGAGATGTTGTACCTGGTGAAGAAGAAATATTGTCTGAAGATCACTATAATTTTAATTTTAATCAGTGGTCTATCGATGACAATGACACTCTGTATTATCAAGGCGGTACTTCCCGCTATGGTTAGGAAAAATACTTTAATTTTAATTTGACGGTGATGATGATGTGGTATGGTCATCCCTATGGTTAGGGAGAATACTTTATGTTTAATTTGATAGTGATGATGATGTGGTGTGGTATTCCTAATGGTTAGGAAGAATACTTTATATTTTATGTGGTAAACTGATGATGGATGATGATATTTCTTTATTATTTGTAGCACCCCAGACTTTTTCATCCTTAATGAATACCACCTTCATAGCTAATTGGCCGTTTTTATAGTCTAATTAATAAATAAGGGAGAAATCAGAAATTCCGAAACGTTAGAAATGTTCGTTTTCAAAAGACGGATCCAACGCAAGTTGAATCGTCGAAATCCGACAAGCGAGTCAAAAGATATAGTCAAAACAGTCCAGACATACAGAAGACCGATCGCTCGGTCCAGTCAGCGATCGATCGGTCTATAACCGATCGATCGGTAGCTATCGCACGGTCAGAAATTTTGTATGGGGAAATTTTCCAGAGAGTGAGTTTTTGACCGGTCGATCGGTCATAAACACCGATCGCTCGGTAGGCAACCGATCGATCGGTCATGAACACCGATCGCTCGGTCTTTGCGTTTTTGCAGAAATTTCAGTAAGGGCGTTTTTGTCTTTTGGGTGTTAAACCCTTACCCATAAGGGTTTGCTCGACCCTTTGAGACCTCACTTACAACATTGAGAGATTTGGGAGATAAGAGAGAAGAGAAAAGGGTTTCCTAAACCTAGGTTGCTTTTGGAGAAGAAATCAAAGGGGTGAAGACCCTAGATCGTCCCCAAGCACGTTTTCTTCACGATTTCAACTCAAGCTCGTGTGGAGGTGCATTCTCCAAGCTAGGGCAGCACTCACTCACGTTTTGAAAGAGGTTTCTTCCCCCAACTCAAGTCCCCTTCAAGCAAAGGCTTCCTCCTTCCAAATAGAGCTTCTATTTCAAGGTTTCTTCAAGATCAAACCTTGATCTAAGGTTAGTACACCCTACTAACTTACCCTAGCAATAAATCTAGGTTTTCCTTATGAAATGTGATTTATGCTATTATGTTTGCCTCCCATATGAAATGTATCATCTCCAATGAACCTAAATAAGATAAGAAAAAGGTATGGATGTGTGTGGGTGTTGATGTGGCGATTGGATGCCGAGGTGTATGTTGGGTGATGTGTGTGATGGAAATGGTGGATGGGTACTTTACCAATAATGAACATACCTTGATTTTTGGATGGAAAGTAGGCACTAAAAAGAAGAAGATGAACCATTAAGGAACCTTGCATGCTATGTGTTTGACAAAATGCCTAAACTAGGAATAAATGACATAAATGAAGAAAATGAAAGTAGACCTTATGCATGTGTTCTTATGAAGGATGAACTATTCAAATGTCACGTAGATTACTCAAATTCCTATATGGTTATACTGTGGATTGAATTGCTATACACTACTCTTCATGTCACATTGTCATCATGATATTACAAGTGTTACACACACCACACATGCATGCATGAAACCGGGTTTTTCCAAGATTGTATTTGTATATGAAATGCAAGAGAGAACATGACAAGGAGGTTGGTAGCCCAAGTGAAGGGTGCTAGCCTCTCGCTCACAAGAGAAAGGGAACAAGTACATGACAAGGAGGTTGGTAGCCCAAGGAAGGGTGCTAGCCTCTGGCTCACAAGAGAAACGGAACAAGAACATGATAAGGAGGTTGGTAGCCCAAGGAAGGGTGCTAGCCTCTGGCTCACAAGTGAAACGGAACAAGAACATGACAAGGAGGTTGGTAGCCCAAAGAAGGGTGCTAGCCTCTGGCTCACAAGAGAAATGGAACAAGAACATGACAAGGAGGTTGGTAGCCCAAGGAAGGGTGCTAGCCTCTGGCTCACAAGAGAAATGGAACAAGAACATGACAAGGAGGTTGGTAGCCCAAGGAAGGGTGCTAGCCTCTGGCTCACAAGTATACAAGTCAAGAACAAATCAAGACATGAAATACAAGACAAGACACGATACACATACATGATTTGACCGAGACACGAAAAAGGTTTCCGGGACATGAGTTTTACCGAGGTTTTTGCATTCATATACGCATGTCAAGATATGGCTATGTATCTTATGCTTTCACTATTGCTTTAAATTAATATCTTGTATTGCTCACTGTTGTTATGCGTTCGTTATTGTTATGGTTAGCTAGTAGTTTGTACTCGCTGAGTATTCCATGCTCAGCCGTACTTTTATGTCGGCAGGTACTGCGGATGTCCTCGACCCCGAGCCTTGGGTCGAGGAGGAGTATGTAGAGGAGAGGGAGCCACCTATCCCATGGCAGTCTCAGGAGGATGGGGACTTGGATGTGTGGCCGTACCTCGACTACTGTTGAGATGAGAGGGTTAGAGAGTTCCTTTTTGTATTTTGATAGGTGGGCATGTCCACCTTTACTTTGATTGTATTTAGTATATGTTAACTTGGAATACTATATGGAGTAATAGAAGAAAAGAAAAAGTTGGCTTATGCTTCCGCACTTATGTTTAGTTTCCGCGCTCTTATTATCGTTGTATTATATTATGTTTAGCCTCTTGCATTACAGGATGGTTTGACAGGTACACGTAGTCTCCTCTAAAGTATCCCTTAACTCCCAGGGGGTATTTTGGGGCGTGACATTATTAGTAGTGAAGCTAATTATCTTTAATTCGGTGAATGTTTAATATTATATAAAATTTATGTTATTTGTCAATAGATAGATTATTATGATTGCAGACGCAATTTACCTATAAAAAGCTAAGCACAACACTTAATTTATCATTTATATATTTCATTTCATGTATTTAATGTTTACTGACATTTACTATTTGTATGTATTGCAGGTGAAAAATGGAAGAACAAATATCATAAAAGTGAAAGTCTGAAATCTGCACTCTGGAGTTTATGATTGTTGAAATTTTATCATGTAATCTTTGTTTTATTTTATCAATAAAAGTGTTGGAGATTCTTTATATTCATCATTTTGTAGATAATGAATAATTTATTATATACTATATAATGAATATAAAAATATGGAATATATAAATCTTTAATTACTTAAAAGTTAAAACTTAAAAATATATATTATAAAGTATACTTTATAATACTTTCTTTATAATACATCATAATATATGAACATATAATATAGTTATAAACTATAGTTTAATAGTTTATATACTCTTTAATCTTTATAAAGTATAATAATATCCTATATTTTATAAAATATAGTTGGTAAAGTATAAAGTCTAATTAAAAAAAAAAAAGTAATATACTAATATTTTACGTTTTTTAAATTTTAAATATATAAAAATATATTTCAGACTATATAAAAAAAATTAGAAAATATTAAAAAAAAAAAAAAAAAATTCAAATTTCGGCCGAAATCCCGAAATTTCGGACCCGAAATTTCTGAATGTTTCGCCGAAATTTCGAATAATATTTCGGGATATTATTTTATTATTAAATGAGATTTCGGCCGGATGTCGCCCGAAATTCTGAAATTTCGAAAAATCTCGTTTCGGGATACCCTTCCGAAATCTACTGAAATTTCGAAATTTAAAACCTTGCATGAGAGAGAGGGAATGGATGAATTGACATGTGAAATGATTGTGGTTGAAAAGAGAGGAGGAATAAAATGACAAACTTACCCTTATGAACATTGTACAAACTTCTGTTTATAACATTCTTCCTATTCATTAAAATAAGGGTAATTTAGGTATTACAAAAATTTTCATCAACGTTTCGAACACAGAATCCGCTTTATAATAGTGAAATAAGGGTAATTTAGGTATTACAAAAATTTCCATCAACGTTTTGAACACCCTTGCCATCCTCATTATAATAGTAAAGAAAGATGAAGATTAAAGAAAGATACACATCTCTCCCTCTGCCTCAATCCTACCACTACCACCGGTGTTGGCTGGCTGTTACCTTATATATATATATTTAGTCTTTATTTTTAATTTTAGGGTTGTGCTAGGCGCACCCCACTATTTACTTATATACACCACTCCGTAAGAAACCCTCAATGAAACACCAAAAAGAGGGTTAAAAGGACTAAAAGGTCCTCTTTTTTTTTAAACACCTGATTCCAATGGATCGTCCCTATTGGGTGGGATTCTCGTAGGCTCAACCTTTCATGGCAAGAACTGGTGCGGTTCCTTTCAACGAGCCATCATCGAGACCACTTTCAGAACCTTCGAATCAGCAACACCCCTTCCAGATCTATGGCTTCGAGCAACAGTAAAAGAGCAAGTATAGACCAGGCGGTACTTGGGATAGCTTTGTCATCAATGTCAACCTTTACTTTTTCTTTCATGGAGAAAGAGTGTTGTGTCTGATACCGTAGATAAACTCAGACTAGACCCTCTTTTACTCTCTTGTCTCCATTTGATTACTATTTCTTTCTCTTCTCTCTTTGTCAAACCAGAACTAAAGAAAATAAGAATTTTAGGTAGAGATTATTGTAATATGCACCAAGTGGCCTTACTTGCAGCCTCCTCATGTCATCTCCAACTCTTTGTCTTTCTATTATTCTTGTCTAGTTCTCACTTCCCGACTCCATTCTCGCCTGGTTTGAACAACGCCTCCTCGTCAAAACACAAAGAAAAGAGGGTCTTTTAGTCCTTTTTAGGTGTCTTACTATAAATTTTTAAAAATTGGTGTTTATAAGTAAATATTGGGGTGCACTTAGCACCACCCTAATTTTATTCACACCGTGCATAACCCTAGTTTCTTCATAGAATATTGTAATTATATTAAGTAAGTAAATGAGGGTAAGAATGGAATTTACTTATCATGTATAATCCATTCGCAAGGCCTCCCTCGAAGGAACCCTACGTCCCGCCGTTCAACTTGCCGGCGATGGCCTGATTCCAGAACGGTAAGTCGGGCGTTCAACAGGTTCGGCCGCCTCTCTTATCTTGTCAAAAAACGGTAAGCCCTAATATTCTCCCCTTTCTTTCAAACTAGATCTAATCTGCGACATACATGTCGAAAATTGACCTTCGTCGAGTGAAGATGAGGTATGCCATTTTCTTTTGTTTTTTGCGCGAGTCAAGTATCCTCTTAGAAAATTAGTATTTTCATATGAATCTCTGATGATTTTCCTTATTTTAGATGGAGCCGGATCCGGATGACCTCAACGTTGAAAAGACATCGGGCATACAGAATGTACCGCGCCGCCGTAAACATCCACGGGTTGAGGTGTTTTCGGTGCGCATCTTGAACATCCGCGGATCAGGCCACCTCTTCGGCATCATCACAGCCACCAACGGTATAAGTACTCAATTCCTCTACAACCGAACAAGGGAGGAATCCGAATCCTTCTGCCCGGGCGATACTGTGGCCCTGCTCTTTCCATCTCAGCCTGCGGTAACTTCAACATCGATGTGCATCTCATGGATAGGGACGACTACCAATCTCGGGGTGGTGTTTCTAGTAGTGATCTGATGGCGTGGCATTATAGTCGTGATCGGATGCCGTGGAACTATAGTCCTGGTCGGATTGCGTGGAACTATTACGAAATCGGCAATGTGTATGGCGAAGTTGAGAGCGAGTATTGTTCCGTGAGAGTGAACTACATTGTGTTTAGGGATGGGGTGCAGGCCACTGTGAATGTTACACTCATAATCGGAGATCCGAAAGACTCCAATAGGAAAGACACGACCGATGTTTTTGGACTTATTACGGCTGGCAATTGCAACTTTCCAAATGAAAGTGTGCTCTTTCAAAAGGCATCGAATGAGCACATAGATGTAAGGCCTGGACAGCTCATTCCCTTGTCAAGATCCGTAGTAGCCGTGCCTTTGAAATCCATCCTCATAATTCGAGCGGATCTGTGGGATTACGATTCCATTTCTTCTGATGTGATTGCCAAGGGCACTGCAGAGTTCCCTGCAAATCTCTCCGGTACATTCGAGGAAAAGATTATTTATGGCCAACGCTATGAGATCCGAGTGAAGGTGACTTGGGACTTGAGATAGAATTATATTTTATTTTAATTGGGATTGGGATTGGAATTGGAATTGGAATTGGAATGCCAATGTTATGATGTGCTTCCATACTTTTTTTTTCTATTAAATGTTCAGTCTTTTAAGAGGAAGATACAAAACCTACAGTGGTGATACTATGGGTTTCTGAGTCTTAGCTGGTAGTTTCTTTATTTAAATTGTTTTTAGTTGTCAATATCAATATGACTCTTGTTAGTTTTGTTCTTTTCAAAGAATCTCACAGTTTTGGTCCCTAATGTTCTGTTGTTCTCTTTGGTGAGTTGAATATACCGAGTTACTGACATAAGAAGCTTACTGATGTTGTTGTTGAGGGATTTATTGCGCTTAAAATCCTAAAAGGCATGTTAAAGTTATTGGAAACTTGAGAAGCGAAGACTACCCGTTTGAACTTTTACCATAACGCAAGGCTCTATCAAGTCACTTGGGTCAAGTCAACTTGATTCGGCAAATCAATCATGTCTCATTCAAAGTTTAAGTTAAGCTTGTGTTTCCAACTCCAAAAATTGGCCTCGTCCAGAGAAGAGGGGTCACTTGAGATTTTAAACCATAACAAAATGCTCTATCAAGTAACTCTTGTCAAGTCTAATTGACTTGATAAATCATGTCCCAGTAGAGCCTCGAGTTAAGATTCATTCGTGCAGTCAAGTGGAGTTGGTGAAGAATTTATTCATGATTTATAGACGCTCAATTTACTTGTTACCAATTCCTAAGGTCCTCTTATGTTGATCTCCTTTTCTTTCACAATTTCTCTAATGAGTATTTGTCTCTCCAATTTGAAACTATTCTTTACAAGTTGGCAGAAAACGGCTAAACATGCCCAATCCAGTGTCATCCAGAATTCAAAGATTTTGCAAAATCCGTGACCGGAATAGGCAGTCAAGAAGATGTACAGATCCTGTTGCCAGTAGCTCATCAATAGATGATGATAAGCTCCCTATCCCAAGTTCGAGTTGTCTCTGGGCCTTTTGAGGAGTTCACAGGTAGCCTTAAGAAGCTGGATCGAAAGAATGGAGAGGTATGCTTTTTTGTCACAGACTATAAAGAGGGTAATTTGAGGAAATTTAGTTGCACATTGCATCCTTTGTTCTAAACATGCATAAAGTAATTTCAGCAAGATTGTCTTCTTGCAGGCAACTGTGGGATTTATGTTGTTTGGAAAAGAAAGCTTAGTAGATCTTGATGTCAATCAAATTGTTGCAGAGACAATGTGAAGGAAACAGGATTTTGTCTGAAAAAACTATGAGATGGTAAGTTCATCATCCAGTAAATCCAATTCCTCTTTCTCAACTAATTTTGATGAATGATGAGAACGTATCATCTTAGAAGTAGGCACATGGAGTAAGTTCAAAAAACGGGTAGGTTACTACACACTCCATTGCTTGTGAAATGTTGAATTATATGCTAAAGGGAGATGAGGTCAGTTGCAAAGTACATTATAATCATCTAGTAGGTTTCAGTATCACAGCATTTCAGTTATCAACTGAGTTTTTTGAAACTAGTAGTTATTACCTTTTTGAACTCTACTAAATGTATTGCTTCCAAATTCCAATCAGGTTCTGTCCCATGTTGCATGCAATGTCTTGTCCAACAAATAGCCAAGTATAATTTCAAATCTACTGATAATCCAGCTTATGAGACTTCTGATAAGTAGTTTGAGAGATTTATCCAGCCTTTTCCCTTCATTCTTAGAAAATACATTTTTAAGTCTAGAATCCAACATTTCTCAAAACTTTTAAGACATATTTATACTGAGAAAGTCAGTTGCACTACTACTTCACAAACCCGGGTAATTATGAGACGCCGCAAAAGAAAAAAAATAGAAGGGAGGCATAACTTTCATTAGACATACAGATATGCACAGACACAACATGCAAGACAATATATAATTCATCTGGCAAGTAGAAAATATATGATAATGATGCTCGCTCGTCATTTCTCCAATATTGGATTGGCAGGGGATATCTTTCCATCCTTGGTGTGCTCTTTTTATTTTTCCTTTAACAAATTATCCCTTTACTTATAAAAATAATAGTAAATAAAGTTCGAGAAGTGTTTCTTCTTTTTAGTTCTTATTTTTCTTGAAACTGATTGCATTCATCTTCCAATTTTGTTCGAAGTTCTAATTCCTGACTCTCATTACTTGAATTTTACGTAATGGAAAGGGCAATTCTCCAGAGCACATTCCATTTGGCGAATCAAGTGTATTTTATTCTTCAAGGTCTATAAGTTACGCATAGTAGACATGATACTGAAGTACGAGTCGCAACGGATTGTGAATTGTTTGTTGACATTATAAGATACTTTGTATGCATTGTGATCAAAAATATCTTTACTACTGTTAAAATCTAAAAAATTCTGAGATTATTAGGACATTATAAACACATGGGTAATTGGATGGTAGTTGGTTGTTGCTCATGAGATCTAATTTTTATTATTACTATTTTTTATATACTTGCAACAATAATATATCAGTATGTGATTCTAATTATATTAGTATAGGTCCTTTGGGCTAGGACCTTTGAGCCTGCATACTATTCTTCAAATTTCTGCTATATATTCTTGAAAAACCTTGTTTCAATTTTCTAAAGCACTTCAATAGGTGTTAGGGTATATTATTACGGGGGCTTGGTGCGAGAGATTGAAAAAAAGACCTGTAAATAATGACTACAGAGTAAATCATGATAAGCTCTTCAGTTAACTTTACAGATCCAAAAAAAATCAGAACAACATGCACACTTCAATTTAGCTATCCTATAGCATCCTACTAGGCCCAATTTCGGTACGCAAAACAAATAGGAGTGTAATGCTCATAGAAAGATCCATCACTTAGACAGGAAATCCAGATTCAGATTTTCTAGGCTTTAAATTGATGTAATACAATGTAGCTTAGGTATGATTTTCTAGTTTCTACATTTGGGCATTTCTTCAATTGAGGTTTGTACTTTTAGTTTTAGAAGTGTAGTTAAGGAATGAGGAGCTTTTGTTATTTACTTATTTTGATTGAGGGCATTTGGATTTTGTCATAAATGATCATACATACATATATATATATATTGTTGGGTGCTTTTCAATTCAATGCTCCACCTAAGAACAAGAGATTCAATACTGATGACAACATAGTCAGATAAATTCATACTTCCCTTCCGGCGTTCTGTTTTAGTTTATGATAATGATCAATAGTAGTACTAGTTTGTTACCTTTGTAGGAACTCATGTCTGATTGGGCATTTATTGAATCCAAAGTTCCACCTCTATAACTTGAAATGAAAAACATCTTAGCCAGATAAATTTAGCATGTTACCTGAAATGAGAAACATCCTTGAACGAATTCCTTTTCATTAGCTTGATAATTAAATGACTTTGAAATGTTACCTGAAAAACATTTCAGGTGAAGTCTCTTTGAGGTGAAATTCCATAATACTCCATTATTATAGTGTTATCTATTGGGATTAGAGCATGGGGGTCACGGGGTTGATCTTCTCAACAACTGGTAGGTATAGAGCCTTTCAGAAATGGAACTAAGGCAGTGAACTATATGACAAACTATTGTTCCTGTTATTTTTGTTCTTTTTTATATGTTTGAGAATAGTCAATCAAGATATATCATATAGCCATCCTCCATGATTAGCTGGTGAAATCATTAGAGGTGAAATTGGGATTTTGTATATTAGGATGACATTGTTGGCATAGTTCTATACTGGGATTTGGTATATTAGGAACTCATGTCTGATTGGGTATTTCTATATGTTCATTTCTTTACTTGGCGAGTATTCTCAATTCTTGCTAGCTATGATACTTGAAGAAGCAATACTTATGCTTTCAGCTCTAGTTTTCAACTGTAAGATACACTTATACCTGACAAGTGCACATATGAACGGGGAAGTTCAAGCTTCGCTTCTTTAATAAGCTTGTATCCTGATTTGGTTACTAAAGAAAACTTGCTTTCAGCATCTGAGATTGAACCATTCATGAACTTTTCATCATAGTTTTAAAACTTGCCGAGTCGACTCGAAACTCGGGCGAGTCGACTCGGCTCGGCTGAGTTTCGAGTCGAGTTTCATGAAAAACTCGTTTTTGTCAGAAACTCGCCCCGACTCGCCCACGACTCGCCCACGACTCGCCCCGACTCGTCCGAGTTTTTGCACTTTTTTTTTAAACCTAAAAATCGAGTAAACTACCTACCCGATTGACTAAATTATGTTTTTTTTCTTTTTTTTAACATACCCCACTCACTTTTAAGTATAAATACAAAACAAAAGTGGGATGTTTAGTATATATTGAATTATATATCTTATTTTAGGCATGGTTTATCATTAATTTTGAATCTATTCCATATATATTATTAGAAAAAATATTATATATGTCCGAGTTTTAGGTGTCATTACTCGGACGAGTTTTGCCCGAGTTTCCGAGTTGACTCTACTCGGCAAGTTTCCGAGTCGAGTCGAGTTTTCGGGTTTTAAAACACTGCTTTTCATCTCAGCTAATCAATGTAGATTAATCTTTTTCTTTAGTATGCTTTTGTTTCAACAACAGTTACATATATCTAATTGGGGTCCTTGCACCAAGTTAAAGAGTCTGATTATGAGTTGTTTAACCACAATAGCATTATGTGATGCTTTGCAGTTGCTTTTCAATCACAAGTCTTTAATAAAGACCAAAGCAACGAAGGAATACTTTACAAAGCGAATTAGTTGAGTGGAGAACATTCTTTCAAAGCAGATGGCCTACGTCCGAGTCGGTGGTTAACATACATTTGAAATCATAGTTATATTTTGAATTTGATTTCTTTTATAATTTTTTGAACTTCACACTTATTTCACTTCTTTATTCTTAATAGGTTTACAAAATTTCTCGCGATGATACCCATCCTGAGACATCTGTTGTTTAGTTTTATTTTGAAAGTGTTATGTGCAATTTCGATATATTTGACATGTTACGCCTCATGAAGCGGAAGGTCCTGGGTTTGACTTCTCACTCCCCCTTTGGGGCCAATCCCACACAAATTTTCCGGGCTTACCCGGTGTGGCAGGTTGTGGGCTCTCTTCACACCCTTGGGGATTAGTCCTAACCCAAAGGGTTGGGGACACCCCGAGTCTCCAAAAAAACATCTATATATATATAGTTCATGCGTGGTTTAGTAGTTAGACTTTGTAACTTGATTCATATGTGGTTTGCATGAATGTGAATGGAATATGTTACAGGAATTTGCATTTTGCAACGGAATAAAAGCGTTACTAGTAACACCTTTAGAGACGGTTATTGCTTGGCCCTAAAATACCTTTAGCAACAAAAATAAACTGTCCCTAATAATACCTATATAGCAAAAGTTTTATCTTTTAAAGGTGGTTTTTTCATCACCAAATACTCTCTGTTCTATCTCCTTAAGCGAGGTTTTTATTACTTCGAGTGGCAAAAAAAACCATCACTAAATCTTTTTTTTCTTTTTACGGATGGATTTGTGCTTTGTCGCTATTACTTATAGTGACAGTGGCAGTAGTGACAATTAGCGACAAATAAGTTTTTTGCCGCTAAAAAGCGATAGTTTTTTCATTTTTAGGTTTGCAATACGTGAACTATTTTCTTTTTTTATATGATATTCGCAATGTTTTAATATTTTTAGGAATTTTTGATGTCAGCTTGTTGACTAGTAAATGATTAGTAGGACGGTTTTTCATGGCATTGGATTACCTCGGGTGCACACTCGAGGCCCAGCCTTGGGCGTCCATTCATCTACCGACATTTGGCGCTAAAATTGGGAGAAGTCATTTCATTTTCTCCCCTGTTTTTTGACTTCTCCCGCATTGATATCTCTCCCCTTTTTATCATCACATGGTAGTAGATGAATGGACGCCCGAGGTTGGGCCTCAGGTGCGCACCAGAGATAATCTGATGCCATTTTTAAATTTTTTAAAGAGAAATGTAAGTCTCCGACTTCCAAAGTTTCACGGTGGTGATGAAAGTGTCGCTACAAACCCATTACCTTGAGAAACTGTGTAAATCCATAAATTTATCTTGTTTGAATTTTTGTTTCAATTGATAGTAATGCCACGTATTACTACCTCCTTGCATCTTTGGAAAAAAATTTAATGTTGGGGCTAGGGCTAGCACTCCTCTTTTTTAAAAATCAACTATATGTACTTGTAACACACACATGATATAGCATATATGGAATGTATAGGCAACTTGACATAGGCAAGATTGTCTAAGCATCACACATTTGAGCAACATAATAACACTCTTTTGAGCTCACAAAAAATTTATGATGCAGGATATCTTTCTTAATCAGCTTATTTCACTTGAAGATGTCTGCCATTTTTTGATTGGATGACAAAAACTATAATATAGGTTGGCCAACTAGGGTTAGGACTTAGGAGGCTTGAATTTTAGTATTTTGAATAGGCCCGGCCCGAAGCCCAAACACATTTACAAAGGCTTTAAAGCCCAAAAATCGGCCCAATTGCCACCACTAACTAGGGTAACAACAGAAACCCAAAACTGAGCCTAAGCTAGCCCAGCCGGTACCCAGCCTACTCTTAACTTAGGCTGGGTGGGCGACTAGGCCTGATGTTCAGCCCTACATAGGATGAGTGTTTGGCCCTGTAAAAAAATAGGAGTATCAGCCCGGTGAAGTGTAGGGATGAGGGTAGAAGAGCTCAAGCCTCAAGGGGACTTGGTGAGAGGAGGAGGAGCGCGGTATGGGTGATGGGAGTAGGGTGGGATAGAGTGGTAGGAGCAGGTAAGGTAAATCAACTGGAGGGTTTAGGTGGTGTAGGTTGGGTTGGAGGGGATAAAGCTGGAATTAGTGGAGAAGGGGGGAATTACAACGACCGAGGAATTTGTTTCCATGTGCAAAGATGATATGGGCAATACCTTCATGGACTTAAAAGGAAAGTTAAACCTCATTGATATCACATGAGAGACGAATATCTAGTCCAATTTCCATGTAAAGACACCGATACTCTTGAGGATGTAGAGAATAGCCTAGGAACAGACATATGCTTGGATCGAAGTTCAAGTTTATTTTTGTTGTAGGGCCGAAGATAGGAAAGCAAGAGCAACCAAACACACGCAGGGTAGTGTAGTTGGGGCGACGATGAAACAACTTTCATAAGGACGAAAGGTGAGTAGTTGGTTTCATTGGAAGATGATTAATAAGATAAACTGATGTATTAAACGCTTCCACCCAATAATTTGTGGCATCCCTGCCTGAGCTAGTAGAGTAAGTCCCATGTCAACAACAATAAAGATGTTACGTTCTGAAACACCATTCTGTTCATGGCTTGTGTGGACAAGACATACGATTGAGAGATCCCTTTTGCGATAAAAATGATGAAATTGGTGACTTAGGTATTCACCACCACCATCTGTTTGAAGAGTTTTGATGGCACATGAGAGAAGTTTTCAACTTGAGGTTTAAATTTCACAAAATAATCATAAACTTCATGCTTAACCGCATAGGAAAAACCCACGTATATTTGGAGAAATCATCAACAAATAGCAAATAATATTGGATCCTTTTTATCGAAAAATGAGATGATGTCCAAACATCAGAATGAACTAATTCCAAATGCATTGAAGCAACATAATTGGATAAAGAAAAGGCTACTTAGTGCTCTTTCCGAGAGGACATGACTCACATAAATTCTTATTATGCATAAACCCTGTGAAGGGAGAGATTTGTGAGCCACCAATGTTGCAGTATTGAATAAGCAGGATGACCTAATCGTTGATGCCAAACAAAGGAGGCAACCCGATCACCAAAAAAAGGCAAACCACATTTATTTGAGAAGCCTAGAGGAAGACCAAGTGGATATAAGCCCATTATCACTCTTAGCCGTGGAAAATCGTCCTCCCCTGTTTTGGTGTCCTTCACAGAAAAACATGTGCACGAAAAATAAAATAAATTCATTATCACGGTGTAAAATTGATTTACGGAGAGTAAATTACTAGAAATAGATGGACAGAGTAAAATATTTTTCCACATGAAAGAGATGAATTTTGGCCTAAAAGAAGTGGAGCCAATGTGAGAGATTGGCAAACCTGCACCATTACCACCGCAACCTCGTTTGAACCACGATACTGCATCATGTAAGAATCAAACAATTGTATAGATTTGATGGGATATTAGTAGAAGCCCCTTGTAAGTTAATCCAAAATTGCTACAGCAAGCTCGGGCGAGCAGGTGTTAAGTAACCAAGCTGCCAGCTTTTTTTGTGGGGACTTCGTCCCTCCTATGAGTGTCCAGTGATGAAAGCATTAAGTGTCGTAGTGGCCAGAGCACCCATAGATCTGCAAGAGGGGTCCGATTCGGATTGGACGAAGTTTGCGAAGAGGACCAATGAATATCTAGCTGCCCCCTTTGCCCTTTATTCGAAGTACGATCTTGAATGGGAATTGAATGATCCCGCCATTGTTGGATCGGGAGTCCACCAATCCTACCCTAAAATCTTGGTTTTGGCCGTTTTGGTATAAGTTCATGACCGTGGGTTCCATGGGAAGCATTTTCAGCTCCTCAAGACCCATTTCCTGCCCTAAGAAGTAACGATGAGATCTTCAGAGGAGATGTGTGTCTCATGGCTTCAGCTAGTTCACCTGTGGTGTCATAGGTTGGACCACCCCATGAGAAGTCGATTGATGAAATCATCATCATCATATGGTTTCCCTCAAAGTCAGACGATCTTAATCGAGGTCATTTTGTCAACATAACGTGATGGCAAGATTCCCTCGCTTCATTGTTTGAAGCGGATTTTTGAGTTGCACGAGGCGACTACAGACTAAGATGCATAGCCTTTTGCAAGGATACCCGACATCACGAGAAGTAGAATAGACAGTAACGGTACAGCCAAAACGATAGGAGTAATCGAGGCATTAATCCAACCAATATTTTTGATCCGCTGATGCCAAGTTAAAACTCGGGATCATCTTGAAGTGATTCCCTGAATCAATCAACTGAAACTATCTGGGCTGACTAGTTCCTCGACGAGCACAAGCAAGTTGTGACTTTGAGAACGGGTCGAACTGTGCAAGCCAGAGCTGATAGGTTTGTTGTGGTCCAACTCGATTGAACCAACTGACGAAAACCTTGGCGATGGCTGATGAACTGCAGAATCCTTGAGAGGAAAAAAATCAGAGTCCGTTGGCACTGTCAGCTCTGATACCTACATTGGATTTTGCCTTTCTATTACATGCTGTTACAGCCTTTTTATCACAACTTTTTGATCCTTTAGTTTAGGGATAATTGCTTTGGAAAGGAAAGAATAGCCCAATCCATATTTTTTGTTTTTTGTTAGGAACCGAAATCAAAATTTAAAACCAAAGAGTAAATCAAGGAGAAGGATTGATTGAATTGTGCATGATCAGTGGGATCATGCACCATGGTTAGCTTCAGAGTTTCTGATGATACTGTTTCCGTGAGAGGGGGCTACTCGCGTTAACTGATGCGGTGGTGGATCCTGTGGAGGTTACGCTCATGATCAAGATGGGGAAGATCCTCCACCCCTTGTTTATGGCTTATTACCTGCTGCATACTTTTCAGAAGAAGTATGCTTTTCTGAGTATCCACTGAGCACTATAGGTAAGATCTCGGCTTTGTCTTCCTTGGCCAGAGCTGTATAGCCTGCTCATGGCATCCTCCTTAGTTCAGCGACTTTGTGATTACAATGCCATTCCTGCCAATGTGTTGCAATGACACTGCAGAGTTTCGTCGGTACAAATTACTCCGGTACAGACAAGGCGCGCATTTGTGCCAGTGCAGTGAGATCCGGTGAGTTCCTTGGACTTGAGAGTCGCTATCTGGTACTGATATATGAGCGTAAGTTGGACTTGTCTGTTTGTACTAAATGAACAGGAGAAAAGTTTCTATACTGCTCCAATTCCAAAAGTTTCCATACTCCTCCATTCTTTTGATAATAAAACACACATTATTTTTTGGAATGGAAAGCTGGGTTTAGGCAGACCCCTACCATAACTTCAGTGCGATAACTGTGTTTGTTTATTGGCTGTGATTTTCACACTCGTCAGTCTACTATTATGGTTACTGCATTTTGTTCTGTCCTTCAAGTTGGTATTCTCCTACTAAATCCTCCACACTGGGAATTATCTTCCTTAATCTCATCAATCTATGCTTATTTTCAAGGCAAGACAAAATCCATGCCTTGTTTTCAGATTTCGTCCTAGATATCACACCATTCTTTAGCCGAATGGATTGTTTGTCAACTGATCTAAAATCTCTATATAGTTTCTTAACATGCTATCAAAATTGATTCAATTTTCTCTGTCCTTTTTTCTTTTCAATCTTTATTCTTTCCCCGTTTTTTTTTTGCACTCGTATCAAGAGATTACTAAGTGTGTAGGAATAAGCTCCCAACAACGACCTCTATTTCACACCACTTCTATGAGGATTTCCTCAGTCATCTTAGAATTTCTTCTGTGTTAGCAATGCTATGATTGCCCTCCTTTAGCCAACTCTTTTTACAGTTGGGGAACCTCCAAGGTTCAGAATTTGAATGCCCAGTGTTAATGTTCACCTGGTCTAAAAAACGCGGTATCCTTAGGAGATAATTCCCTTTACTTCTTGCGTGCTAAATCCTATCTGAATTTACTTTACTCATTTGTTTTTTCTACTTTGTCGTGTCTGTCTAGTCCTGAAATAATCTTCATGTAATTCACATTGTTTGTGTCCTTCACGTCACTTGTGGGGAGTCAAACCGGCCCTTTTGGGGCATTTGAGGGCTTGAACCCTCATATTTCTAAAGTTGACGAATTTTCCCTTCGACGAAAAAAATAAAATGATTTGTTTACATTGCCGTATATGGATTCCCTTTTGGTGGAAGTTAATTCAATTAAGCAAACT
>JABCRI010000446.1:0-33278 GCA_015143295.1 Tetracentron sinense | reverse complement strand
GTAGCTGCGATCTAATTTTGAACATTTTCTTTATGTTAGTTTTTGTTTTCAGTGATTGATCTATTTTGCAGACTTAAATTACGAATTTATTATTTCTATATGTGAAAAATTTGCATTTTTTAGGGGTTTTGCTCGAATTTCAATTAAATTGATTTTTTTCATGTAGAAACTTTGCTAAATGTAAAACTTGTGACGACATTATTAATCTTGTATATCGTTGTTAGTAAGAAAGATAATTTAGGCAATTTCAAAAAGAAAAATCCCTTCCCTTCAATTCCAGTATTACCATTTTCGGTTGGACTATTGTTGTCTGTAGTAGTCCGTTTGTTGGATGCTCTATTTTAAATTTTAATGTCAAACGGAAAGTGTGTTGGTATACTTCAAATTGTTGTATTTACTACATCCTTGATGATGATGTAACCATGGTTGCATGCAGGGATGGAGCCACATGGGGGCCTTGGGAGGGGCTGAAGCCCCCCTCCTGAAATTTGGGGAAACAATTCCTATATAGGAAATAGGGGTGTCGCCTAAGAGAGTGTCAGAGCCGGCAGAACTGGGGCTTTTATCCCCCCTAAACTTCTTGAGAAAAAAAAGTCAATCCTTCGACACTGACACAACAGACCGGCCATGGCCAATGACCTTGGCCCTCATAAAAAAAATTTCTAGGGCTACGCCCCTGAAACCCGATGTAAGAACACCCTTGCCGAGACGGAATCCTGACTCCCCCCCCTTGATTGCATGGACCTATTACTCGTTTCTTAGGAAGCTCGCCTCCAATACCCCTCATTTGTTTGCCAAAGAGAGCAATGTAGGTGGTGTGGGGCATTATAATATTACCGAGTCTAGAGCCTAGGTTGTAGACTCTCTGAGCAAGTAAGGTTCGTTGAATTGGAACCTATGTCACATAGTTCTCTCCCACATATCTCTTGTGAAACAAAATCTTAAGGTATGACTGTTCACTAGAATATATTGGGAATGAGGCACCTATGACTCATTTCTCGCTTCCGTTTTCTCAAGGATATTTTGAGCCTCACTTTCCGCTTCTCTTGATTTTTACTGTTGCTTTGCTGTCGTTTCTCGATTGGTAACTATGAGTTAAAATTCATGAGAAGACAATTTCTTCAAGTAGATGCCTTGATTGCAACAAGTATTGGTTCTGTCATAACAATGTTGCCCTGATTACCTTCAGTCGATCAGGTAAATTCCTGATTACCTTCATATTCTACACTTGTTGAAACTGGAAAGGAAAAGTACACTATGAGAGAAAATGGCTAGATCTTGAAAAGAACAGTAGTAAGGAAAAAAAATGAGAGAGTATATAAAGGAGAAAATTTGCTTAAAAATAAAAAAGGAAGACCCACATAACC
Source organism: Tetracentron sinense (assembly GCA_015143295.1). NCBI lineage: Eukaryota > Viridiplantae > Streptophyta > Magnoliopsida > Trochodendrales > Trochodendraceae > Tetracentron > Tetracentron sinense. Next base: position 31,911 of record JABCRI010000446.1, on the reverse strand, counting down.
TCTGCCATGCTGTGCTTTGCTGCATTATGATCCCAAGCCCAGATAAAGGATGATTGCATTGCATTTGTAGCCGGTGTAAATTTTTGCAAAATCCTATGGCATGAATCTTAATCTGTTATAGAATGAAATGTAGTCAAAATGTCGCCTTTAGAAGGATCCTAAAACATTGTCTTTCGCTCCAAATTAATCATTGGGAGGCCCAAAACCAGAAGCAACATCTAACCCAGTCTCATCTCCACTTTATTTACAACCTTATTTCCTTTTTGGGCTAAATTCTTAGTTTCTTAATGCCCCAATGTTTGTGCTATTAGAAGCTTATTCAATTGGTTTTCTAAAGAGCCCGCTGATATTTCAAGTATTGTCCGAGGCATCCAAGTCAACTGGAGTTGACTCAGGGCTGGTGAGTCAAGAAACTGATTCCATATCCATGGAACATGTAAGTCATCATAACAAATTCTCTCAGCTAGCCTGGGAGTCAATTTGACTGGGCCCAGTCCTGAGTTCATGTGGGAATCAGTTTCGTATGTTACATGATGATGCTGGCTATATTCTGGAGTACACTATATAGTGTTTACTTTTCATGAGTCAGGGTGCACAAGCTGTTGGAATGGGCATGGAAGCTCAAAATGTGCCAGCTGCTGCAGACTTATACAAGAAAGCAAATGATATTCTCGGGTAAAGTGAAGAAAAATATTATTGTTTTGATGCTTCTTCTATAAATTTTCATTCTCTGTTATTGATATAACAACTATACTTTTGGAAGTAATAATCTTCTCTATTAGTGCCTGTGTGGGTCTCATGTTAATGTTTCTCTGACATGCAGTTTTGATCTTCTGGATGTTTGCACCAGTGGACCAAAAGAAAAGCTGGATTCAACTGTCATAAGTCAAGTAACACTTTTTAAGACTCACTGATTTCTTCTATTTCTTTATTCAGAGCCACAGTTCATTATTTTTTATGGTGGAAATCTGGGATACTAATGCATTATATATTTAGGTCTACAAGTCTCTACTTTACCCAAGGAGCACATGCTTAACAATCCAATTAATGTTCCCCACTTATGATATCTTCTGAAGCATTGATCCTCCCAACTTATGATTCACTCATATTCAGGGGTGAAGCCACATGGGGCCCAAGAGGGCTGCCCTGAACTTTTGTTATTTTTTTTACGTTGATACTAAGGAGCTCAGCCTGGGGGCAGGGGTGGGGCCAGGGGGTGAGGGGGGCTCTAGCCCTCCTGAACTTTGAGAAAAGAATAAATAAATTTATACTATATTATTAATTTAAGAGGGCATAGCCGTATAGGCATGGATAGGGAACAGTTGCCCTCCTGAACTTTTGGAAAAAAAAAAGCTAGGTTTTATACTATATTATTTAATTTAAAAGGGCATAACCATGAGCAAGGGGAGCAGCTGCCCCCTAACTTAAAAAAAATTCTTTACAAACAAGCACAATCAGACAAAATGACCCACAAACTTGGCCCTGAAAAGAAAAAAAAAATTAGGGAGCTACGCCCCCAAACCCCCACACCCTTTGGAACAAAAATATGTCATACCCACTTAATCATTCTTCACCAAACCCTTCAATAATAATTACTAAAACATTGTTAGCCCCCCCCCCCCCCCCCCCCCCCCCCCCCCCCCCCCCTCCTCCCTACCAACCAACCACACACCCAAGAAAATCCAGGCTCCACCCCTGCCCATATTTAATCAATTTTGTTATTGGGCAGTCGGAAAACAACATTTCAATAAAAATGCTTTTATCTGATGGTTACGGTCATCTGATCAGCTTGACCACTTAGATAATGTTCTAGTTTTTAAATGAGGCGCACCAATTGGGTGGTCCTGGACCCTTTTCTCATGTATGGCAGTCACAGAGCATCATACTTAGAATACATCTTGCACTTCCAAGTTCCAAGTTAATGGAAGTTTATAAATGCACAATGTTTTTTGACTTTTTCGTACAAGTAGTATAATTTTTATTTGAATCATATATGCAATTGGATTTCATAAAAAAGGTGTAGAATTATGCTATCCTGCATTTCATAACAAGCATTTCCAGTGATAGTCATTGATATGCATAATGATTATGCGTCTTTGCAGCCAGCTATCTATGTCACAAGCCTAGCTGCAGTTGAAGTACTGCGTGCTCGTGATGGAGGTCGACAGATAATTGATTCTGTAGATGTAACTTGCGGTCTAAGCTTGGGAGAATACACTGCTCTAGCATTTGCTGGAGCTTTCAGGTAAGCCACATAATTAAATTATTAACACTTATATTGTAAGTACTGCCTGTTTTGAAGCCACATTGTGCTAAACAACTTACACAAATCAGTTAATGTGAAAATACGCCCCTCCCCCATACCATGGGATTATGCACTCATTAATCCTTGCCATCAATCAGTGGGCCACCTCTTGTATGAGGCATGTCACAGGAAAGAGAACTGCAGACCAACTGAACATATATGAGCCATGCTATGAGCTCTCCTGAATGTAAACATGGATCTCTGTAGCTGTTAAAATTTTGCACTAAATCAGATGGTTAACATCCCTTTTGAGTTTTGACTGACCTCAGTTGGATATTTTCGAGCTATGGGCCATCCAATAGGTGCACCCATTGAACCACCCATTCATCAATTTTCCATGTGGCGCATGAAGCATCATCTTCATCGCTCCTGTGGTGCATCTTATATTTTCTCTTTTATGGTATAAAATTATAAATGGAAGATTGTAATGTATGATCTATAATAAGATAAATTGTTACCATTTTTCTGGTACATCCACCTAAAGATGTCTTTTTTGGGTATATCTATTATTTTTTGTCTTAACATTTTCCCAATTGGCTCGATCTGTAAGCTTTGAGGATGGACTCAAGCTGGTCAAGCTACGAGGAGAAGCCATGCAGGTATCCACCTAAATTTGATTTAACGAGTAATTTGTTTTCATGTCTCTCACAATAGGTTCGAGAAGCCTTTTAGTGACTATCTGTCTATGTGGCTGTCTTCAGGAAGCTGCCAATGCTGCTAAAAGTGCCATGGTCAGTATCATAGGACTGGATTCAGAAAAAGTCCAACTGTTATGTGATGCAGCCAACGAGGAAGTGGATGAGGAAAATAAAGTTCAGATTGCAAATTTTCTTTGTCCTGTAAGATTCTTTATCAATCTGTTTTCATTGATTCAATAAACCTAGCTGTTTGATTTTTTAGGTTTTGACATGAAATACATTCAAAAATATGATAGGGGAATTATGCAGTCTCTGGAGGGGTGAAAGGAGTGGAAGCAGTAGAAGCTAAGGCAAAGTCATTCAAGGCTCGAATGACGGTTAGATCGTTGCTTTTCATTTTATATATTACTTTCTTGCTTTTCATTTTGTAATGTGTTCCTCTGTGTTGACACCTTGGTTAAAGTAGCCAAGGTGTTAACTGTGCTGCTAAGCAAACTTCTTGATGCTTTTGATGAATGAGGCATGATAAGCTGATAAGCTAGTGAACCTGTTTGAAAGAGCTGTCCTACTTCATGCCCTCCCAAGGACGGCAGATTGCCTAATTTTCAACCTTCTATGACTCCATGTTCCCTTGAGCTATATTCATATCTTATGCTTTTTCTCAGGTGCGACTTGCTGTTGCCGGTGCTTTCCACACCAGCTTCATGGAACCTGCTGTTTCAAAATTGGAAGCTGCATTAGCAGCAACAGAAATCAGTACTCCCAGAATACCGGTTATATCTAACGTTGATGCACAGCCACATGCAGATCCTGATACAATTAAGGAGATATTGGCACGTCAGGTGAGCCTCGTTAATTTTTGAACTATCTTGTTTTCAGTGCCTTCCAGTTATTAGCAGGAAAGATGGATCAGATTCATAATCCGAAATCGCAGGTGACCTCTCCTGTTCAATGGGAGAAAACAATGAAGACTCTCCTAACCAGCGGGCTTAAGAAGAGCTATGAGTTGGGTCCTGGAAAGGTAAACTTTAAAAACAGAACCAGATATGCCTTCAGTTAAGGCCTTCTAGTCTATGCTCTTGAGCTTTTGCATCCATGCCCAGTTTTTGTTTAATGATATTTCAGGTTATAGCTGGCATTGTGAAAAGGATGGACAGAAGCGCCGACATTGAGAACATTGGTGCATGAGGGCCAGAGGCTACTAACACACCAACCCCCCCCCAAAAAAAAAGGTTTGGCAAGACGGGTTGCATCGGCCTCAGTTGGGTTCTGGGTTCGAATATCTGCTAAACATACCAGATGAGGAAGGACGATACAGTTTCTAATTGCATGAGGCAGATATAGGATTTGGAGCTTGAAATCTTGAGTGAATGGGACCAATCCTAGATGCATTCAGGTTTATTACAAGTTTAGAATTGATATGTATTATTTATTGGAATATATGTGGATTACTGCATTGTAGTGTGTGGAATAATATTTATCTTGTATAGGCAATTCTTCAAGTTACTGCTTTCTTTGAGAATCGACCAATCCATTTCAGGTGCTTGACTTTTGAGTTATGCCAGTAGTACATGTTGCTCAATAAATGATCGATCATCTGGTGGTGATTTGCTTAAATGACCTTTGGCTGATCGTTCTGGAAACTCCATCTCAGGTCCATTTTCTAATTAAATGTTCTTTTCAAATCAATATTGTGTTCAAGAACATGTCCTCCATGTATTGAGATGGCAATGGCAATCCTAAACCGTTGAATCAAAATTTCAGGGCATGGGTAGGGTCCTGCAGCTGCCCTTCTAGCTCAAACTGCAAGGGAAGCTTTCTTTCAATAATGTGGCAAGCAAGAGCTCAACTCACCATTTCTTAACTTAAAAATCCTAATTGTTAGATAGATGATGCAGAATCAGCAGTATATATATAGTATGGTAGAAAGAAATATATGAACCTTTCTACCACACTATCTATTATTGTTAGTGTGTTGTATAAAGTTGTGCTATAATAATGATACAGGTTTAATATAGATCAATTTACAATATAATATGTATCTTCATTTATGTACTTATAAATTCTATCGATCTATCTACAATATGTATCTTCATTTATGTATATATAAATTCTGATTCTTTATAAGAGATATCCAATCAATCAGAATAAAAGTTCAAGAGGGTCTTTATCCTCGTCCTGTCTTTTATATGGAAATAAGAGACCAGGGAGCCATTCCCTTGCTGCGGAATTAGCCTATTTCTTCCGCGTACCAATTGAAATATTTTGAAATTGAAGTATTTTGAAATGAGTAAAAGCTTTCTTTCAATTATGTCACAAACAGGAGGTTAACTCAGCATTTACTAATCATAACTGTTTGATAGATGATGCCTTATTAAACCACCTCCCACACACGTACACTAATAAATAAATAATCATGGAGAGGAGGTTCCACGCACCAAGGAATCAACGACAATTATCAACTACTTTTTATTTTTTAACTAGATTCTAAGGTCACGTAAGAAGTATAACAATATCATGGTTAGGATTGTTCAACCAATGTGATTTATTAAAATGTGGCTCATTGAAGGGACCACCTATTGATCAAAATCAAAGGGAAAAAATCTAGTAAAACAACGGAAAAACGTTAATCCGAAATTCATGATGCTATCGGTCCACACTGGAGAAATTGGCGATGCTGGCCAATAGGTTGACTATGGTATGTGTTGGTTTGGGAAGCAAATCTACTTTGGTAGCTAACATAAACCTTGGTATTAGATTGCCCATCTCAGAAAAATTGAATTCTTCCTTTATGTTTTACTAGCGGGTGGTACGTGTGATGCACGTGAGAGCAAGTAGAAGGAGTTAACCATAGTTAATAGGAGTTAAAAGGGACACGTGTTTACCCACAGGTGTAATTGAATCCCGAGTCTAATCGTGATTGGCTGTGATTCTATTCTTTAAATAGATAGATGAGCAAGGGGTAGTTTGGGAATAAAAGTAAAATATTAAATCAAAGTTTGTTTTATATAAGAATAGTTTGGGAATTTTGAAAAGATCAGGCTATGCCAGCCTCTCGCATTATAATAGTAAAGAAAAAAATTACTATTGGTGTCTCCTTGTTTGCTCAGGAGGACTTAGGATTGGGCAGTGTGCTGGTTGAGAGGATTCACAATTAATAGATGTTAAAAAGAACACGTGTTTGACTTGTTGTATGATCCCAACGAGATAGAAGCACATCCAATTACAATTAAAATAAAAGAGAATTCAATTGCATATGTGGCACATGTGGGTTGGATGAGGGAAAGAAACAACAAATTATAATTTTGAATTTATTTTCCTCTTCCAATCAACATGTGTCACATATGCAATTGAATTCAATTGTAATTGACTTCTCTTGAATGCAAACGCAATTGACTGTGATCTTGTTTCGATCCCAACCCATGCTAACCTACATCTACTAATTTAGAGACACCTTAATAATAATAATAACAAGAAGATTAAGGGAAATGCTTAACTTCCTGTCGTATTAGACTACGCAGTCTAATGTGTAGTCATCATCGATCCATGTCCCACTTTTTACCACGTGGCCATAACATTAGACTATACAGTCTAATGCGCGGTGTGCTAATCACTGCCTTAATAATAAATAAATAAATAATACAATGAGAAATGCCACCGAGTCTCACCTTTTTCCAAAATCTCAAACACTAATGCTGTGTTTAGTTGTTGAGAAAGTAAGGGATGGAAAAGATAATAGAATGAAAATTTAATTTTCTGTTATTTGGTTACACATAAAGTGAGAAAATGAAAAGAAAGTGGGGAGACTTTAAAAAAAAAATTTATGTCAAAATGTAGATTTAAAATCTTTTTAAGAAATCATGGATTTTGGAGGAAAATGAAGAGAAAAAAGTACCGGTTTTTCCCTGTTGCGCCCCAAAATCCCCCTTAGGAGAATTAAGAATTTTAGCACGTGGCTTACTTAACTTAATCCATTTAATAAGCTTTAAAGGCATACAAAATTTTGAACTTAAAAATTTCTTCAAATGAATAATATTTAATATCTCAAGTGAACATCAATTAAAATATGTAATTAAACTGAACTTACATAATCTGAATCATTCTTGTGATTCTCAACTCTTTAATTAAACATATCAAATCTAAATATCTCAATTTAAAACTAAAACATAATAAACTAATTACAATCTTTCTGCAATTTAAACAATTTCTAATAAACTAAAATAGTAAAACCATCTATCGAAATCTCGTTCCTCTTCGGAATGATCACCTGCAAGACTTTATGTACTCTTCTTCAACTCAAAGCTCCTTGATATAATTATTAAATCTCGAACTTGCCGACAACAAAAGTCATCGGTTGATTAACAAGTTACTCTGCGTATATAACAATCCATAGTAAACAATATCATAACTATAACATGTGAAAGAGAAAAATCTCGTACATGCCACGCGTCTATAGCTGCTTAGTTGATAGAGGAATGATAGGAAAACTCCACCTGTGAATGAGTCTGAGGGGGCATGTGTACACCCTGAAATAAGCTCCGATGATAAAGTCAGTATAAGGCACAGACATAAGAGCATGAAAGTATAAGGCATAGGCATAGGCATAGGCATAAGAGCATGAGAGTATAGAGATACTTACCGTGACCTCATTGAGCGCAGAAAACATATCTCGGAGGGTACAAAGGATTCAGCTCGGATGGCCCAAAGGACTCAACTCTCGGACAACGAGACAACGGAAGACATAGCTCAGACAGTGTAGCTCAAATAAGGCATAGACTACGTAGCTCTAACAACGTAACTCGGATAATGCTTTAGACAATGAGTTCTCAAACAACGTATACGTTATGCACCAGACAACGGGTACGCTGTGCATCAGACAACGAGTTCATTGTGCATCTCACAACGGACAACGAGTTTGGCACTATTCCATAATTTGGGCAATGCTCAGACAACGTAGCTCGGGCAATACTCAGACAACGTAGCTCAGACAACGTATACATTGTGCATCAGACAACAGGTATGTTATTCATCAGACAACGAGTATGTTGTGCATCTCATAACGAACAACGAGCTCGACACTATTCACAGCGGACAACGTGACAACGGATTTGGCACTATTCATAGCAGACAACGGGACAACGGATTTTGCACCATTCACAGCATCAGACACAAGTTCAAATATGATTGTACTCAACAGATAATCAATTGCAAGGCCGTGCAAGTGGCAGTGTGACCTGAACATTTCACCAAGTAGATAAACATAAAACATCAAATATTGACAAGGTGTAGGGGTACCGTTCATGGCGAACATTAGGCGGACATGACCGATTTGAGAGAGCATCCGGTGGCCATAATCGATTGTGAAGCCATAGAGAGCATCAAGTGGCCGGAGAACACCAAAGAAAGATGAGAGAATCAGGTGGGTGGCCGCCTGCATAGCCCTTCGGGGTAGGGGTATAAATGACTCAAGCTTTTTAGTTCTCCTTCTTCTTCTTCTTCTTTTTCTTCTTCTGCATTTCTTTACTTTCTTTCTTGCCTTTCGCACCATCATCCTCTCTCTTGAGATTTATGCTTATTTATAGGCATTTGAAGTCATCATGACTTGTGTAGTCATGATGAGGTCACCTGTCAGACAATACTCAAGAGAGTCAACACATATTCCAAGTGGGCTTATGTCGGCTAAATTGTTAGAATTTCTTAGAATGAGAAATTCTTATTTTACCCCTTCTTTTTACTCATTTTTACGAATTTTATCCCTTACAGTATGCATACAAATAACAGTTCAATTATAATTCATAAACATAAATCAAAGTGCGGAACGTATTTTCTTTTCAATTATTTCATGTGTTCACTTGTACTTATCTTATTTATCTTACTTGTCTTATTACTTGACTTTTCTTTCTTGTTATACTTTTCTTGACTTGTCTTTCTTGTCTTAATACATATACCCTACTTTTCGAGGTACCACACGGTTTATACATTATCCGGTGCATGCAGTTTGTCTACACATTATCCGATGTATACGGCTTGTCTACACATTATTCGGTGTATACGGCTTGTCTTGCATTGATCTTAGGCTTGTGGGTACTCGATCAGTGCAAAACTCAATCATGCATTCATCGCTTTCGTGTATACTTGTATAATATTTGTAATATTGCTTTTTATCATGTTCTTACATATTCATTATCTTGAGTAGGTGCACGGTAATATACTATTAGTTAAATTATACCTAAGATTATCAGTCAAGGGCCATAGGACATCTCACCATAGCGTCTCATTCCACTATGTTAACCAGGCCTAGGCAAGCTTAACTCTCATCAAAGGTTCCTTTACCCAACAATATATCACGTATGAAAACATAAAATAAACACACAATAACATTTATGTTCCCAATAATTTAACAGGCTTTAACCACATTTTATTTTCTACATGTATAATTCACAATTTAATTTAAATATCAACAACTCCATTTTTAATCGAGATCAATATCATAATTACACCACATAATTTATCAATCATAATTCTCATAAATTATATCCACAAAACACACTAACATGTAACCCTAATCTCACAATAATCTATATTCATCATTCAATTATTTCATACATTACATTCAATTCCATAATCGCATCTATTCCTCAATTCTCAATCCATACATACACCACAATTCTCATTCTCTTTCCCCTTGTTGATATACATCATAAAAATCATAAATAAAACATTTCTAAACATCATGAATATATTTAATAAGGGATATACATAATATAACATGTTTTGATCTTGTTTTCTTACTTTAAGTCCAAACTATTTATTCTTATTTATATTAATAATCATCATATTGTTAGAAAACAATTTATATTCTCGTTATTCATAAAAACATTGCATGAGAGATAATCAAAATCCATTTATCTTACTATTAATCATATTCTTCACATAAGTCTTATCATTAAATTCATACTTTAGATTAATAGTTATAAAATTGAGAACTAGGGAGCATTATTTACCTCACGTGATCGTCTCCCTACGATCTATCACTTGTGAATAAGATTCTATCTTGATCTTCATGCCTCTTTTCTCATTTTTCTGATCAAATCTTTGAATTTCTACAGTTTCCCTCTTTTTGATATCTCAGAAACTCTTTATTTTCTCTCTTTTAGGTTTAGAAGGCCCTAGAAACCCTCAACTCTCGAGTATAAGAAGTATTTATAACATTGGGAGCCCTAAGGACTCAAAACGTACGAAAACGTGCAGTTCATCGCCGGAACAACATTTTGGGCGATCGATCTCCCTCAGGGGCGATCGATTGCCCCCTCCGATTTTTTTTTCTCGGAATAGTATTCAGTATTTTAGCCATAACTTTTTACTCGTTTATCGGATTTTGACGATTCAACTTGCATTGAACTTGTCATTCGAAAGGAAACAACTTTGATGTTTTGCAAAATTTGTAATTCTTCTTTATTCATGGACTAATTAACCTTTAAAGCTGATTGGTCTTGAAATGGATTTCAACAGCCTTGGTTTCAGAATTCCAACTTTTAAACTAACTCCGACTAAGAATCTAAAAAAATGGTAAACATGAACATTAAAGAGGGTTCCAATACCTTTCCAAAATTTAAGAATTACTCGATTCCGATTTGCGGCGACAAAACTATGGCTTCTTCAAGTTGAGGGTATGTTAAGGCATCCCTTTTAATTCATCTTTTAGGAACGCATGCATTTAAAATCGGACACAAATTTCAAAAAATTCATATAAATGGCACGAATACCATGGAACTAAATTTTGGGTCTCTACATCCTCCCCCTTTAAAAGAACTTCCTCCTAGAAATTACATACTTTAAACAAACAAATTGGATACTTTTATCGAATTAGTTTGCCTAAGTGTGTCAATCAAGTGTAAAAGCTACATACTTATATAATACAAACATTTATCGGACACAATCATATTAAACGTAATATAATAAACTTAAATTAGCACAAAATTTGCTCATTCTGCTAAGGCATCTCATTAAGGTTATCTTAGTGCATGGCGTACTTTGCTTCGCATCATCTGATGTTTGGGCATTTTATTTTGGGATTGTAAAGACTTTGTCTTGTGTAATTGGACGAGGCGGTTGGGATGAGCTCATTGGACGGATAAAGCTCACGGTTATTTAGTTATAAATGGGGAGTTCTTACCTATTATACTTAAAAGAATCTCATGTAATTATTATTTTTTATTATTATATATATTTTTTTCATCTATTACTATAATAACATTTGTAATCATAATTTTTTTTTTCTTTTAATCTTTAACTCTAATATAACTTATTATATTTTTAAAAAAATTCATGTAATTATATAAGCTATTTTATTTATTTATTTTCACTCATATGATAACACTTATTTATATTTATTTACAAGCAACCTATGTAATCATTAAAGTCATTCTTTATCTTGTCAAATAAGTATAAATCTTACCTTGTATGTGTGGAACTCACGACCAAGAGACTTCTCTCCATTATCATCTCACGGCCACCATGTTTGCAATGGAGGTCGATTTTTTTTTAGTTCTAATCTAATTAAAGATTATCAAATAAAATTTTCCATGGTATGCTCTAATTATTATACACCTTACTATTTATTTATTATATCCTATATAATATAGAGAGCTTGATATATAAGTAGTCATCATTTATTATGAATAATATTCATTAACTAAATTCATAATTAAATTAAATACATTAAAAAGATTCTAGCATATAAGATTTAAGGGGATCTCATTAATTTTTGAATCACAATGTACTTAGGAGACATTTTCTCATAATTTCATTATGGTTATTGAATTTTATCAATACCTTTAAACTTTTATAAATTGTAAATTAGTAATCGTTTAAATGAATTACATTCAGGATTCTTTATTTTAGAATGTTTTTTTGACGATGGGTATCCTGTCTTGATACTTTTAAGATCTGTATGATATATATGAGATGTATGATGCTATTGCTATATATGATGCTTATGAGATGTGTATAATGTTTTTGTATTTTGAAATCTAAACTATTCTTAAAGTTTATAATATATTTATTACTTTCAACTGAGCATTGGGTCTAGAACGTGTTGCCGAATTAATGCGCATCTGTTTCTAGAAACGTGCATCAAACAACTATGAGTTTGTCCAAAATTATATATAAATTTAATTATGTAATTATTAATTATTATTATTATTTTTTTGTAATGAAGAAATGTGTCAAAAATTATGTCGGTTAGACATGTTTTAGGTACTCATTGATTAATAAGGTGAATAAGATATATACATAACTACGTGTTGCAATCAAGTGCATGATCATACATTATATAACAATCATGTTTCACGTATGATAATATAATAGCATATTAACAATCAACATAGAGATTTCACATTCAAAATAATAATATTAGATAATAGCAACTTTAGTTGTTGTAGCTCATGAAGTAGGTCTTGAGAGCAATCAATAAAATATAAGTCTAACTTGAAATCATTTTAACCTATATTTATAATGAGTCTAAAACCTAAGTCTTAATGAATTTAATTCTTATTTGTTCAGCGTTTTCTTCTAATATACTTAACCTTAAGGGACTCAATGTCTTAGCTTTATCGTTATTCAACCAGAATTTAAGAATAATTCATAAGTCTCACTTAAACACCAGACATCCTAACATACAATTATCACTGTATCATTTCAAACTCACAATAACATATAATAGCACATAATAACATACAATAACTTTTATTAGCATGTAATTTCATAACAAACCTAAGTCCTAGTGAACCTAATGACACCACCTCCGTCATGATATCAATCAGGATTTAAGACTAATTCATTTGTTTATCTTGGTAAATCTCCTTAATCCTCGTGATTATAAAACTATCCCATACGAGCCTAAAGACTTTTGCTCTGATACGACTTCTAGTATCAGACTTGGAGTAAAATAAAACTAGCCCGAACTTAGAAGACACTTAGCCCTATGTGACCTAATGCCTTTGCTCTGATACCATCTCTGTCACGCCTCAAAATCTCTCTTAGGAGAATAGAGAACTTCGGCATATGACTTACTTGACTTAATCAATTTAATGAGTTTTAAAGGCATACAAAATTTTGAACTTAAAAATTTCTTCAATGTAATAATATTTAATACCTCAAGTGAACATCAATTAAAATCTGTAATTAAACTGAACCTACATAATTTGAATCCTCCTCGTGATTTTCAACTCTTTAATTAAGCATATCAAATCTAAATATCTCAATTTAAAACTAAAACATAATAAACTAATTACAATCTTTTTGAAATTTAAACAATTTCTAATAAATTAAAATTATAAAACCATCCATCGAAATCTCGTTCCTCTTCGGGATGATTACCTGTAAGATCTTTTTTACGTACTCATCTTCAACTCAAGACTCCTGGATACAATTATTAAATTTCGAACTTACCGACAGCAAAAGTCATCGGCTGATTAACAAGTTACTCAGCGTATATAACAATCCATAGTAAACAATATCATAACTATAACATGCATACAAGTAACAGTTCAATTACAATTCATATACATAAATCAGAGTGTGGAACATATTTTCTTTTCATTTATTTCATGTGTTCACTTGTACTTATCTTATTTATCTTACTTGTTTTATTACTTAACTTTTCTTTCTTGTTATACTTTTCTTGACTTGTCTTTCTTGTCTTATTTTTCTGACTTGTCTTTTTTTTTCATTAATAAATTAAACAACATGCACTATGCGATAACTTAAAATAACTCTACCCCACATATTTGGTAGAGATTAACATATACCCAACTTTCCAAGGTACCACACAATTTACACATTATCCGGTGCATACGGCTTGTCTACACATTATCCAGTGTATACGGCTTGTCTACACATTATCTGGTGTATACAGTTTGTCTTGCCTTGATCTTAGGCTTGTGGGTACTCAGTCAATGTAAAACTCAATCATGCATTCACCGCTTTCGTGTGTACTTGTAATTTTGTTTTTTATCATGCTTTTACATATTTATTATCTTGAGTAAATGCACAGTAATATACTATAGGTAAAATTATACCGAATACTATTACTCAAGGGTCATAGGACATCTCACCATAGCGTCTTATTCCACTATGTTAATCAGGCCTAGGCAAGCTTAACTTTCATCAAAGGTTTCTTTACCCAACAATATATCACGTATGAAAATATAAAATAAATACACAGTAACATTCATGTTCCCAATAACTTAACAGGCTTTAACCACAATTTATTTTCTACATGCATAATTAAGAAATTTAATTTAAATATCAACAACTCCCTTTTTAATCAAGATCAATATTATAATTACACTACATAATTTATCAATCATAATTTTCATAAATTATATCCACAAAACACACTAACATGTAACCCTAATCTCACAAATAATCTATATTCATCATTTAATTATTTCATACGTTACATTCAATTCTATAATCTCATCAATTCCTCAATTCTCAATCCATACATACACCACAATTCTCATTCACTTTCCCCTTGTTGATATACATCATAAAAATCATAAATAAAACATCTTTAAACATCATGAACATATTTAATAAGGGATATACATAATATAACATGTTTGGATCGTGCTTTCTTACTTTAAGTCTAAACTATTTATTCTTATTTATATTAATAATCATCATATTGTTAGAAAGAAATTCATATTCTCGTTATTCATAAAAACATTGCATGAGAGATAATCAAAATTCATTTATCTTACTATTAATAAAATTCTTTACATAAGTCTTATCTTAGATTCATACTTTAGATTAATAGTTATAAAATTGAGAACTAGGGAAAGTTATTTACCTCACTTGATCGTCTCCCTACGATCTATCGCTTGCGAATAGAGTTCTATCTTGATCTTCACGCATCTTTTCTCATTTATTTGACCAAATCTTTGAACTTCTACAGTTTCCCATTTTTTAATCTCTCAAAAACTCTTTATTTTCTCTCTTTTAGGTTTAGAAGGCATTAGAAACCCCCAACCTTCGAGTATAAGGAGTATTTATAACATTGGGAGCCCTAGAGACTCAAAATGTACGAAAACGCGTAGTCCATCACCGGAACGGCGTTTTGGGCGATCGATCTCCCTCAGGGGCGATCGATCTCCCCCCTCCGAAAATATTTTTTTTTTTTCGGAACAGTCTTCAGTATTTTAGCCGTAACTTTTTACTCATTTATCGGATTTTGACGATTTAACTTGCGTTGAACTCGTCATTCGAAGGGGAACAACTTTGATGTTTTACAAAATTTCTAATTCTACTTTATTCGTGGACTAATTTACCCCTAAATCTGACTGGTTTAGAAATGGATTTCACAGCTCTGGTTTCAGAAATCCAACTTTTAACCTAACTCTAACTAAGAATCTGGAAAAATGGTAAACATAGAACCTTGAAGAGGGTTCCAATACCTTTCTAAAATTTAAGAATCACTCGATTCCGATTTACGGCGACAAAACTATGACTTCTTTAAGTTGTGGGTATGTTAAGGCCATAATTTAAAATATCGGTATCGGTCGCCGTATCGATAAGTTCAAAATAGGATACGTATTGGCGTATCGGTTGGATACGGCGGAAAAATTTAGGATACGCTAAAAAAAACTTGGATACGTAAGGAAAAACTTGGATACCTTGCTTAAAACATCTTTTAATGTAAATATAAGTTAAAAACAAACTAAATGAAGGTCTCCAACTACATTTATAATCATACATATGAGAGTTAACAAATTTATAAGTTAAAAAAGACGTGCGCGCTGATAAATATATTTGAAAATACAAACCATAGTTACTTAACCAAGTGATAGAAGCTCACTTGCATTCATAAATCAAAAATTTTAAAATATATAGACCCTTGTATTCACAAATCAAATTACATACATGATAGAAGCTCAATACCACATTGAGCTTCGTGCCGGCTCATACTTTATCGATTATTGTTGGATCAGGAATTGAGTAGAGTGATACGTTATAAGTGGTTCAGACATGATGACACCATTGTATCCAAGTCATCATCGTGCAGTACATGCCCAAGTACATTTGTACATATGTCTGCTGCTGAGTCATGATCTGTCCATAACTGTTAGTCGAAGACAACGACTGAGCATTATAACTAGTGGCTCCTGATAAATAGGGTTGGGCTGAGACATCATAGCTAGTAACTCCTGATAAGTAGGGTTGGGTTGGGGCATCATAACCAGGGGGATAACCTTATTTATATATTAATATCGAAAGTAAATGAAGGTAAAATCAAGTTAAAATAATTTACTTAAATAATATATTATGTAAATTAGTTGTGTTTATCGGGCCTGTATTGTGGATCATAGTGTAAATGAAAGGAGAAAAAAAAATTAACTAAAAAATCTCTGTATCGAGTGTATCGGGCCTATATTGGTCCGATACAGTGGAGTTTTTTTTTCCAGTGTACCAGTGTATTGGGTAGCTCCAAAAAGGATACATATCAGCCCGTATCGGTCGATATGTATCAATATTTTAAACCATGGTTAATGCATCCCTTTTAATTCATCTTTTAGGAACGCATGCATTTAAAATTGGACACATATTTCAAGAAATTCATGTAAATGACACCAATACCGAAGAACTAAATTTCGGGTCTCTACGTTCCCTTGCCTCCTTTCATCTCTTCTTCTTTCTCAGTCTTACTTAGTTTCCTGCTATTTCATTCCGACGAGTTTGGTTTCCGACTACGTCACTCCAGCGAGCTTGGTTTTCGGCTATTTCACTCCGACGAACGACTCCAACGATTTCTTACTCTTATTGTTCTTCAAATTTGTCTCACCTTCTTCTTTTGATGAATGAGCTTATTTATAAATTTGAAATCGATGTAGATTAAAGTTAAAATCTATGTGGATTGAGTTGAAAATGAATGATAATGAGAGAGTTTTGGTTATATCCAAACTCACAGTTTTTGGATTTGGAATGATTAAAAACAAGTTGAAATAAGATTATGATAAGTTTTAATCTTGATTTGGGTAAAAGATTTAAGTACTAAAATGCTTGTTAAAAATTTCATTATTGGTTTTTAGTTGAAATAAACAAGATACATTAAAAAAAAAAACTGAAAAAAAGAGTATTGGGACGTCCTTGTCTTGAGGACAGGGGCAGAGCCAGTAATTTTTCATTGGGGGGACCAAAATACATGCATAAAAAAAAATAATTTGATTTGAGGGTATGAAATTTGGGGGTTTGGGGGCGTAGCTCTTGAGAAAAATTTTTTGGGGTAGTTTTTTTATTTTGAGAATTTTTTTTTCCCGGTAATGCCTTTGAGGTCGCCACGTATCCCTATTAATACCCATTAATTGTGGTTAAGATTCACCCACCTATCCTTTGTTTTTTAAAAAATCAAATTTCTTTTCGAACTCTAGTTTAATATTCACTAACCCGTAAGATTAGAATTATTTAAATATTTTTTTTCTAAAAATCAAGGATAAGTAGGTGAACCTTGAGATTGAGTGAATTTTAACCATAGTTAAGGGGTGTCAATAGGGACATGTGGCAACCTCAAGGGCATAAGGGGACTCCATTGGGGGGCCCACTATATATAGGACAAAAAAATTGAGGGGCCACTATATTATATAGGACAAAAAAAATTGGGAGGGGGGGGGGGGCAACAGGGACATAGTTGATATTATTTTAATTGTTTTGGGTTTTTTTTTTTAAAAAAACTTTGAAAAATATTTTTTTTAAATATAAAAAAATGTTCAAAAAGTATAAAAATAATAATTTTGAGTAAAATTAAATAAATTAAATTTCTGAAGTTATTTTAAAGGATTATGGGTATTTTGATAATTTTAAAAAGGTAGGAGCATTTTGATAAATTTGAAAAGTTTTCAACAAATTTTCTCTCGAATTTTTAGACAACCAAACGACAGAAAATTTATAATTTTATTTTATTTCTTTTCTTTTCCAAAATTTTTCGACAACCAAACATAGCATAAAAGAAACCAAATCCTCTACTGCATAATCGGTTATCACCCCTAAGGTCGCTATGTGTCCTTTTTGACATCCTTTAACTGTGGTTAAGATTCACTCACCCCTAGGGTTCACCCATCCATCATTGGTTTTTAGAAAAAAATAGTAACTTTTTTTTTTTTAATTATATTAAAAAATTATTTTTAATATTAAAAAAAATTACTTTTTTTTTTCTAGAAACCAAGGATGGGTGGGTGAACCCTAAGGGTGAGTGAATCTTAATAACAGTTAAGGGATATAAAAAGGAACACGTGGCGACATCGGGGTGATAACCGGATTTGCAAAATCCGGGTATCACCGTAGAGGATTTGGTCTCATATTAAAATTAGTATTAGTTTTTTTTGGTTTAAAAAATTGGTATTAGCTTATAGCTGACCGAAGATTTGGTCTCGTCGGTCTGTGTTTCCGCTCCATCCCAGGCGCTCCTTGTATGCACACGTTTGCCAGGGCTCACACGCGTGCGTTCTAGAAGTACAAGAGCGGGAATTCAAAGACCAAACATAATAGTTTGCTGCCGTTCACGCGCATTTAAGCGAACAGAGAAATATACGTCACATGTGTCCTCGTATGACGCGTTAGAATGGATAAAGCGAGACGTGACATTTGCTTTACGTGCATCAATGCGCGTTCCGCTTCCATTCCTCAGCGGTTTGAAAAGTAGAAGTTTCACAGGAAACAAACTCCATGCGAAGTATGACGCCTAATAAAGAGTAGAAAAGTCGTAGAGAAGACCCAAGTTGGGTCTTCTTCTCTGAAATATATTTGCAGAAAGTCTTTAAATTGCAGAGAGAGGAAAAATCGCAATCTTTGTGAGGATTCGGGAGCAACAATGGATCAGATCATGAACAAGGTGGGTTCGTACTGGTTCAGCAACAAAGCCAACAAGGAGCTCGACTCCGTTGGCGATGACTTCAACGTATGCTTCTCTTTCTTCCTCCCTCCAAAACTAGGGTTTCTCATATCCAGCGAAACCACTGATATCTCTGTATTAAATCAACCTTTTTTTCGATTCGTTTGATTTAGATGATTGTTTCGATTACCGGCTAGAATTTAAGCAGGATGTTCGGTTGAATTTCAATTGCTTTCTTATTTTAGGTCTAGAAATGGGAACAGAACATCTAACTTTGAGAAATTCAATCTAGTACCACAACTTTGTCGAAATTCTAGATAGGTTGAGGGGAAAAAATAAAATCGATATCATCACCTGCTTATTATGAATTTTCTTTAGTAATTTTATTTTATTTATGAACTGTCAGAATTTTTTTGTCAAGGGTCCGTTCTTTTGGTGAGATTTATATAAGTTGCAAGTTTTGTCATTTGAAAATATGCATTTTCTTTTGAGAACTAGATGTATCGTGCTTTTCATCTCTTGGGTTGCAATTCCCGTAAGACTTCAAATGCAGCAAAATGAATGATTTTAAATCTCATAAAAATTGATAATACTTGAAATCTCATGATGGGAAGGATTAATCTTCTTAGAAACCTTGACAAAGTGACTCAAATTTCTTAACAACTACCATGACAAAGTTCCAAGCTTTATAAGTCTCAAGCAAAAAAAGGGACCCTAAAAGGCAAATGTGGGTATGTGAATTGAGGGAAGAATGCACCAAATGGAGCTACAAAAACTAAAGGGATATCATACAAACTAGTACAATCCTCTTTGTCTACTTGCACTGATCAACAATCTAATGAATTCCATATATTACTTAAATCAATTGGACTTTGCTATGGAGTGTGCAAACCCTAGGCCCCACCTTGGGTTGCCAGCAAAACCCCCGCCATGGCAGAATTTTTAAAAGTCTAGGAGGGTTTATAAACTGCAGGGGGTTAATGCTGATGTGTCTGGGCTTTTGATGTTAGGGTTTGGGGGCTGCATCACATTATCCATATCAATTTATATAAATTAGTTAATCGATGGGAAATGTAATCATCTGGACCAAAGTCCATGTATTTTCTACTGCCCTCTAGATTAAATTGGTGTAAAGTAATGCCACTCCATTACATATATGCGCAGCCCCCTTATTTCAACTACCACAGATTGAGATATTCTGCCTTCTTTGCCCAGTGTTATTAAAACCGGACCGGACTGGCCGGTTGAATTGGTAAAACCAGGAACCGGCTAGTTCGCTTCTTAAAACCCTCAAAACCAGAATGTTTTCAAAATCAGTAGAACCGACCGGTTCAACTAGGAAACCGGGGTTAAAAACCCGTAGAACCGGTGGAACTGACCGAGAAAGGGGGGAAATTTGGAAAAGGGGGGGGGGGGGGGGGGGGGAATATTTTTTTTACAATAAAGGTCCTGGTCGAACCGGGAACCAGCCACTTTGCCAGTTCAATGCATGGTCCGGTTCTGAAAACACACTGTCTTTGCCATAATCTTTGTTCCTCTTCCATCTCTTTGTGCCAATGTGATTTCTTTTCCGATTTCGCTGGACTCTCACACAGACCTTCTGTAATCGGCTTAAGCCGAATTGTAGGATAACTATCTCTTGAATGCTCAAGTTTATTCCTTTATATATGCTGCTCATTCTATTTCATGTTTTATCATCATTTTATTGACATGCTTATTGCATTGTTAGGTCAAACTATTATTAAATTGCCTCTGAATTTAATAGCACTAGCTGACATAGTCATGTCATTGTAGCTATTATATCAGAGAATACCATATTGCCTCCCTATTCGATTTTATTCTGCTGGTTCAATCATATTCTGTTTTCATCTGCAGTTTGTTTAGTGTGTTTTATTTCAAAAACATAGATTTAATAGTTCCATGTTGACATATTATTCCGTTGAAATTAGTCAATGTCAAGCAGCATAGAAGGAGGAGCCAAATGGTTGGTCAATAAAATCAAAGGTGTGTTTCACTCCTTCTAATTTCCTGTTCTTTTATAACATGTACACACACAATTGAATATGCCAATATTATGAGTAATCTGTTTGTTTTTGTTCCTCCAGCCTAAAATTCAGCATAAGCATGCATAGTGGCTATTTTGGATTAAACTAAAAATTGGCCTTTCATTTGTTGCTTATTGGATAGGATTTTTTTATTAGGAGTTATTTGATTTCACATATATAACATGGTCAAATTTCATGGCAGTAAGCCATAACAAACTCACTCATGTAGATATACTCCCACATTCCTGTGACCTGTAGCATTTGTGACCTAAATGTTGTGAAATAAGGTCATAAATTCAGCACTGGGTCCCCCAACTAAAGCTTTTCCGGGCTTGCTCTGGAAGCGAATGATTTATGTGAGGGATTGAATTGGTACAGAGATCGGGGTTTTCTTTTACTTGGAGGTGTGATTTGTGCTGCAATGCAGGTTTAAGTTTAACTAGTTTGAGTTCTTAAGCTCAGTCATGTGATTGAGAGAAGACATTGGAATAACCAATTTTTGCATAATGAACACGAGTACATGACATGGATTGCTAACTTCCTTATATAGACAGGGGACTTCTTAGGATTTTCACCTTCGAGATTGAGCCTCACTATCAGAATCCTGTGTTTGAACTTTGAAATGTAAAGCCACCACCATTACTTCATGTAATGTGTACATGTCTATTTGCTGAGCAGGCCCTTTAATTCCATTATAAGGTGTCTTGTTATCACTAGTGCTGCAAAGGTTTTATCAAACTGGCTAAGGATGTTATCATTTGTCATGCATTACTGTTGTTCTTATTATCTAATCTTTCGGTAATTTGAGAAATCTGATCTGTCAATAAAGGAAAACATTACTGGCAACAAGTTATTTGTTTTTCCTCTTTTTTTTGTCAAAATAAAATTCTGCAACTTCATCTTCAATATAACAATGTTTCGGTGTTTACAGGAAAATGCAAAAGCCACTGGCGGAGCTGTTACAAGAGTATGACATGCCAATAGGTATCTTTCCTCGAGATGCCACCAACTATGAGTTCATTGAAGAGACGAGGAAGCTAACTGTCTTCATACCCTCAGTGTGTGAAGTAGGGTACAGAGACTCCTCAGTCTTGCGTTTTGCCACTATTGTGACAGGGTATTTGGGGAAAGGAAAGCTAACTGATGTTGAGGGGATGAAGACAAAGGTGATGATTTGGGTAAAAGTGACATCCATCTCAACCGAAGGACCAAAGCTCCATTTCACAGCTGGGATGAAGAAAACCAGGAGTAGAGAGACTTACGAGGTCCTTAGAGCCAGTATAAGCGTAGATAAGTTCTAAAGTTTGTCAGATTGCATGTAAGTTATACCCTTTTTTTTAATCAGCATGTAACTTGTACCCTTATTAGCCATAACACGATTTCAAGGGCCACTAAACCTACATTTCTGTAGCTTGTGCTACAAGGGTGTGTGTGCGCGTGTGAGTGTTCTGTTTACTCTAAGAAAAAAAAAAACTTAAAATTTAGTCCCACATCGGTGGGTTAGGTCTCCTTGTGTTCCTTTATAAAGCACCACCTCCATCTCTTTTTGAGATAGTTTTGTGGTTGCAAGAGCTTGTCCTCCTAGAGTGTGTGTGTGTTCCGTTAACAAAAAAAAAACCTACATTTCTGCTCCCGCATTGTGATGGTAGTTGATGGCCGCCTATTGTTATTCAACCGGGGAAAAAAAGGTCTGGCCTTGAATGGATTTTCTCTGTTTTATATTGTTATCAGAATTGCCAGTTCTATGGTGCTGGTGCTGGTGCCGGTGCCGGAGATGTGGTCAACCAAGGCACAGATCACGCTCCTTATAAACATGGCCTTGCCGGAAAAATGACCTCAGAAACATGTAGCAGAAACTACTGCTTGAGCTTACAGTTCTTTTTCTTTTGTCGGAAAAAAGGGAAAAAGATTTATATCAGTACTGTATACTCATTGTTTTATAAAAAAACATAACTGCACCAGCCGGGAATCGAACCCGGGTCTGTACCGTGGCAGGGTACTATTCTACCACTAGACCACTGGTGCTTGTTGTTTTAATCAATATGGGGTTTTCTAGATAATAACAAAACCAATGCTGCGTTTTTCGGTTTGATACTGGTAACACAATGTTATGCCAATTATACCACTAATCTACTGTCTTAGACAAATGATGACCTAAAAAAAATAGATTTCCGTTCTTCAAGGCTTGCACGGGAAATGAGACAGCAATGGTAGAAGGCTGCAAGCCTGCAACCAATTAAGGAATGCTCACACATTTTTTTAAAAGGTGCTGGTACTATTTTCCTACCGTACATCTATATTAAAAATTATTTTTATTTTAAGAATTGTGCCCCTAAACTCTCTTCTCTGAACCTTCCTCTCCTCTCTATTCACACATTTGTTGCCTTCTTCTCATTCTCTATTTACTTCACAATTTCTTAGAGCCTGTCAACTTGGGGCAAGACAGCTCTTATCTCTTGGTTTCAAGGTGATTGTCCTCGATGGCAAAAACAAGCCTGAGGTAGAATTTATAAATATTGGTGGATTTGCAAATGACATTTCTCTATAGGTTCCGTGATAGAGACGCGTTGTACATTATGGCTCGTTGTAAATTTTGAATACGCCAATGCTGGATGTCTCTCAAACGTTTTGGCTGCCTATTGGGTTGAGGATGATCCTTACAAAATAGTGGCGATCACTGCATGCTTGCTAGAGGTAATTGAAAGTATGGTGAGAGAAAATGTCATGAGAGCATATTTAGTACTCCGATTTTTGTAAAATAAAAGTTTCAAGTAATACTCGACTTTTTGTCGAACAATTAATTCTTGAAGTATCCGTGAGTTTTAGAAAAAATAGCGATATTTTCAAAAAATTACGAATTTCGTAAATTAAATACGAATTATTCACGACTTTTTGAAAAAACTCAGAATAAATGTCTAATATATTAAATATATTTATCTATATTTTTCTTAATTAGTAATCTTATTATATTTTTATTTTTTACTTAGTCATTTTTTTGATTTATTTTTAAATTTTGCTAAAGTTTTCCTAGACGAATAATACTTGAACTCCGACTTAAGTAACTATGCATGAAATAGGGTTATTTGCCGTTTGCTCTTCCTCTTAATGATTTTGAAGGATGGGCCGGGCGGGCGGTAGTAGCTTTTTGCGATACGCAAGAAACAGCCCCGGTCGGCCCTGCCCCAATGGAGCTTCGGAGTCTGCCGGCAGCGCAGTTCCGAAATGGATCCTGTAGTTTGTTTCAGTTTAACTCCCGAGGGTTAGGAGACAAAAAACGTGAGCGCCCTGCACGATACGGCTTTTTGGCCGTATCTTGTATGGTCAAGCCAGCTTTCGCTTCCTTCTCAGCTATGATTCTGGGAAGTATGGTATCCGCTCTCTTTGGTCGTGTTGTTTCTTATAGTTGGGTGGTCGCGGGTTTGATGACAAATCATTTCCGTGGTCCTTCTAGATCTGGAAAAGACCCTTGTCTCTTTTTTGATTTGGAACTGGTCAACCATTGGGT
Source organism: Tetracentron sinense (assembly GCA_015143295.1). Lineage (NCBI taxonomy): Eukaryota > Viridiplantae > Streptophyta > Magnoliopsida > Trochodendrales > Trochodendraceae > Tetracentron > Tetracentron sinense. The sequence continues at coordinate 7,529 of JABCRI010000446.1, read as the reverse complement.
TTCCTTAGTTCTTGGCCTCCCCTTGCACATCATTTGTGCGATGGTATTAGCAAGCCTCTTCCCAAAGAAGGTAATTATTAAACTTTCTTTTACCTATCAAAAGTTTGCTTGACCTTACTGAAGAGGTAGTCTTATAGCCAGTGAATTAAGAGTTCTGGTTTAGCACATCTTGACTAACACATCCATAATGGGTATGCTAGTCTAGAGGCATCATTGCAATTACTAGACTAGGTATGATTGCCGGTCAATATTTAGTTAAGTACTTAAGGTTGATTTGATTGAATAAAATAAAGGAGCTAGGCTCGTGTCTCCCGCAAGAGAAAGGCTTGTTTTACGCATTTAAAGCTACCCATTAAATCCGCTTAACTCACGTTACAAGCGCGAAATGAGGCCTTCCACGAGTGTTTTTGAGTTGAAGCAGGTAGTTTCCCTTTAGGCTAGGTTCTTGTGTCTTTTCAATTAGCCCCCTGGTTAGGTATTGTTCCAGTTGTTGTAGTAGCAGTTGTACGCTACGCAAAGGTTACGAAGTCACTTAGCTCGATGTCAGGAGAGTCAAGGGGGAGCGCCATACCTACATAGAAGAACCGTTGTTCGCTGACTTTCTAAGGTCTAACCTTTCGCTCCGCTACTGAAAAGGGGCAAAGCCGCTTTGCACCATTGATAGACTACTTAAGATTCAATTCAAGAGGCGCTACTGGGAGGACGAGGACTGGAGTCCAACCCGAAAAAGCGTACAACAAGGATCAAAGAACGTCTTAAAGCTCGCCTCCTTGCTGCCTTAAAAAGAAAAGCGAACTATGCAATAAGAGGCTCAACCATAAGCCCAACTCTAATGGCAGGGGAGGAATGTTGAAAACATCTTATTGGAATTATTGGAAGCAGCTTGCGAGTGAGGGCAATCGTCATAGTCAGCTTGTGAGCAATCCCAAGAAAGCCAGCTACCTAGCCTTTCTTATTCCCATCGCTAGCTAGCTGGAATAGGAAAAACCTCAAACAGGCTATGTCAATATTCATTTTCTTCTGTCTCTTTCCGCATATCGTCAAGCCGCTAAGATGATCTCTTCTTTACCTACGTAAATGTATGCAAGAGGTATGTAACCCAGAGATGATACAGTGTGAAAAATATGGTTAGAAGATAAAAATGAAATAAAGGGCTTGATCGATTAGTGAGAGATATATTACGGAGACATATAGATAAAGGTGAGGGATTGGTGTTATGCATGTAACTTTACCTCTTCATTCAACCCCCCCCTCCCCAAAAAAAAAAAAAGAAAAGAAAAAAGGGTTAACTCTTGATGTGCTCATATAATTTAATATATTAAATTAATAATGTGCATAATAAGTAATATATTTTAAGATAAAAAATGTAATATATATTTTTGTAAGTAATATATTTGGTGTGGAGTAAGAAACTAAGTATGCTCCAATAAGCATCCTTAAAAATTTAGCTACTTGTTTTTCCATAAAAATTATTTCTATTATTTAAAATAATAATAACTCACAATTATCTAAAGTGTCAGTGGCTGATTGGTTAATTGCAGTCCTAGGCTGCAATGAGTATTGCTGCCAAGTTTCACTCGAAGTGCTTGCCGCGGGAACCAAACATCCGTCCGACGTGGCCCAGTTTCTCAACACCAAACGCAAATCCTCTTTGCTTTCTTCTTCTCTTCTGAGAGAGTGAGAGAGAGAGAGAGAGAGAGAGAGAGAGGCTGGAATGGCGATTCCAGCGTTCAGGTACTCGATTTCTCATTCTCACCAATTTTTAATTTCTTCTTCGCACAACCATGATTCTACTCTAAAGAGGAGGAGGTCGCTTTCGTGTGCTTCATCAAATCTCAATCCAATTCGGTAGTTTATCTAATCGTTTCCCTCCCAATCTTTTTTATTCATGCATTTCGTTTTCTTATTGATTTCTTTTCGAGATCTTTGGTTACCTATATAGAGAATTTATCTTCTTTTTTTTTCCCACCCATCTGCGTCTGCTGTCTGCTGTCTGCGTTGTTGTTTGGATTGACAAATGCGTTTTGTTATTTGATAATTACAGTGAAAGAATTGGGTGATTGGGTCGTATCTGATTCTGTATATATATGTGTGTGTGGGTGTGGGGGGGTCTTGTTTCGATTGAGAAATGGGTTTTGTTATTTGAAAATTATGGTGAAGGAATTGGGTGATTGGGTCCTATCTGATTCTGTTTATATAGAAGTAATTAGCGGACAGTTACGCCGCAAAGATAAAAGAATGTTTTATTCAAATTTAGTTTGAGAATTGGAGTATTATTTGTAATTGAGGAAAGCTTCTTTATATGTGGGAGATTATATGTGGGAGAAAGCTCGAATACAAAAGAAGAACTTAATTGATAGTTTTTATCAAATTATGCTCTAAATGCTAAAGGCCAAAGATTATGACTGCCCACAAGCGTTCCCCTTACTTTCTTCATAGTAGAGCTAATTTGGATATACATTACATTCGAATACCCAATTCATCATTCTTTTTAGGTTTTCGTATATCTTTTCAACTAGTGCATAGTGGTTGGCTCTTCTTTTGATGTTTACTCGATCTTAGGGAAACCACTTCAAATCTTCACTGAGTGAGTATGTAGGAGGGCTTGAATTCTGCATTCCAATCAAGGCGTTAGAAGTTGAGGACGAATAAAAGGGCAGTCCAATAATTAGAGTCCTTCAATTACATCCATTGTTACCAAGTACCCGTTTAATACTCGTATAAACACTTTTAGGGGGTTGCCGTTTAAAACGGTGTATTATTTCTGTATTACGTATTATTCGCGTATTGTTGTATAATACACATTTAATATGCAAATTTTGTATTAAAAGCATATACCCGCATTTTTTGCCATACTTTATTGTGTTAAACGCGTATTTCGTATAAATGATTGTTATTACTTATTAGTCAGTATCATGGCTCCTATTTACACATAATTATTAGTTTTTTTTATTTTTGCTGTTTTTTTTGCCTTATAGCACACGTACTTCCGAACGGATCATTGTCACATTATACCCATACCTGCACTTGGTAACTATGATTACATCCCTATCTGCCACACCAAAACTGTAAGCACATAAATCACTGAGAAAACCATGCATCAATTCATGGAGTTCTTGATAGCTTATATCAATTGCATAAGAATACTGCAAGCATCAGACCTGTATGTAGCCTGCTCATACACTTTACTCTTTGAAGGAACTCCACGTCCAACATAGACCAAACTGCTATCAGTATAAGGTTAAGGCTCCAATTGAGAAGCCTATACAGTAATACCCCAGGTATGCTTTAGCTGCATATCCATTTGTAACACAACTCCCCTTCTTGTGTAAATGTAATAAACATGCAGGAAGGTATCCCAATGATATTTGTCATGCAGTTGTTCCTTCCTGTCCGCCCTTCCCACAGAACGCATTATTCTCATGTAGTTTATAACTGCGGAATGAAAATGATCTTATCTTTAGTTTCGCATTTATAATAATTAAGAACACAGTGATAAAACTTTAGCGTAAACATCATTGCATAATATTTTGGTCCATGAAAACCTAATACCATTGCTAATGGGAATCCAGTGCTTACTATATTACCTTATTGACTTACTGCAGTAAGGCATTTTCCTTATATTTTAGTTTCCATAATGTTGTAACAGAAATCTGTACAGCATGAGTTCTTGGATATATAAATGATAAAATGCTACTGAACAATAATAAATCAACACATTAACATGTCTTTAATCTTTGAATTTCTGTTAAAGAACATCAATTAGTTGGACTTCACTTGTTATTTCTACCTTGAACAGTCGAATGTATGCATCTCTCTCTCTCTCTCAATATATATATATATATATTAAAACATTTAATGAGTGGTCCCTAATAATGTGACATGTGGAGGGTTGCTCTGGAATCCGAACTTTGGATGTCAAGACAGGTATTCCGAGAGACACTTGACCAAAAATCAGCTCAATCAGATATTTATAGACCGACCGATCGAAGATGGGAAGATCAACCATTTCTATAGCCTAGGTAGGGTCCAGTGAACCCTAGGGGGTTAATGCTGACAAACTAGGCTCTAATCAGATGGTCTAAACACGCTCGATTGGACTAGTTTTTACATGTGTCTCCCAATGGACCCACCTTAACATCCAACAGTCGAATTAAAAAAAGACTGCCATGTGTCATCTTTCTAGAGGGCTGCTCATTAAAGGCTTTAATAAGCATGACTTATTATATCTATATATACTAGCTAACACCCCGTGCGATGCACGGGATGTGAAAATTGGATAAATTAAAAGAACGGAAAAATTCAAAATTTGAAGGATTAAAATAAGAAAATAAGAAGAACAAATCCATCTAATGATTGCAAAAATAAAATAAAATAATCTATCTCCAATTACTTGTTGATTTTTTTAAAAGAAATTCAAAATGAAGTAGATTTTTTTTAAAAAAAGTTGACTTGGATAACGTTAACTTATCATAGATAAAGCCCAAGACAGAACCTTATAATCTACAGGCACCATGACAACCATAGGTATTAACCTTATCATCTAATTTTGTAGATAAAGCCAAAGACAGAACCCCATAATCTACAGGCACCATGGCAACCATACATATGTAGGGTGTGTGTGTGGGTGTGTGTGTTTCCTTGATTTGACTGCAGCTTTCACCCTGTGGTGTAGTTGCCTTAGACAAAAAAAAAATCATACATATTCACCTTACTTTAAGCAAACAAATCTTATAGACATAAGACATATATAAAATAAATGAAAATAAAGAGAAAGATAGTATTAATGTCTACTGGATTCTATGCAAATGTAATAAATCCTCTAAGGATATAACCGGACTACGGGGAGTCCGGTTATGCCCTTGAAGTCGCCACATTTATGCCCTTAAAGTCGTCACATGTCCCGTTTGACACCCTTTAATTGTAGTTAAGATTCACCCACCCCTAAATATATATATATTTTTTTTAAGGTTCACTCATTATCTTTGGTATTTTAGAAAAAACTATGTTTAAAATAAATTAACAATGATTAGAAAAAATATATATATATGGTAAATATTTTTGTCAAAAAAGGGTTCTTTACCAAAATTCCTACCCCTCTTTCCTTCTTCTCCACTTCACTCCTATGCTTGATCGCTGCCGTGGAGTGGTGCAATGGAAAAAGGTAGAAAAAACCTACAACTCTCTAAATGATCTTCAACTCACTCATTGGTGAGAAGCTATTTGATCCTCTTATTTCTTGGATATCTCAGATATCCCGGCCAAGGTCCAACATTTAATTTGCGAAATTGATTTTCTTCCAAATAAAAGGCTTGCCATTTATCAGTGCTAAAGAATGTGGCTCCGAAGGTTGGGAAATACCCACCGCGACAACGGTATGCAATCCATCTCTCATGAACATCAAGATCACTCTTGATGTTGAGTAGCTTTCATAATGGAGAGGAAAACAGAAATAAGAGAGACGAACCATAGAAGAAACGATGAGGCCGACCTCTCCCGGTTAGAATGCTTATACCATTTCTCAGAAGCAATATTTGTTGCGAGAAAAGAAATGCCACCTTTACCATTTCAGAAACCAACTCTCTCTCTCTCATTCTAAAACACACCAAATCAAGTGCTTTATTTCATCCTCATATATAAGAAAGGGGTATAGGCATGTGAAGGGGTGTCTCTGATTAGGAGGTATAAGGCATGGGAAGGGGTGTATCTGATACGATGCTGTAACGCCCCAAAATACCCCCTAGGAGTTTAGGGATATTTTAGGTGTCACACTGCGAACCTATCAAACCATCCTGTAATGCACAAGATAAAATACAGTACTCATAACGATAATCAGAGCGCGGAAGCTATCATATATGCGGAAGCGTAAACAAATTTTCATTTCTTCTGATGCTCCAAAATAGTATTCCAAGTTAACATAAATACAAGACATGTCTAAGCCTAAGGTGGACAGGCCCACCTATCAAAATATCAAAATACACCAAACTCTCTCATACTCTCCCCTCAACAGTAGTCGAGGTATGGCCACGCATCGAGGTCTCGGTCCGCCTGAGACTGTAATGGGATAGCCGACTCTCTCTCCTCTGTATAATCTTCCTCGACCCAAGGTTCCGGGTCGAGGGCTCCCTCAGTACCTGCCGACATGAAAGTACGGCTGAGCATGGAATACTCAGCGAGTACAAGCTACTAGCAGACCATAACAATAATAAAAACACATAATAGTAATATCATACAAGCAGTAATGGAAACATCACAAAGAAACAGTATAGGGCATGACACAATACAAGCATCCTGACGTGCGTACATGAATGCGAAAATGCCGATAAAACTCATGCTTGAAAACCCTTGTCATGTCCCGGTATGCCTCGTAGAAATCATGTATGCGTGCATGCATGAATGCATGATCATCATCTTGTAAACCTCCATCTTGTAAACTTGTGAGCCAGAGGCTAGCACCCGAATCTCCCTGGGCTGCCAACCTCCTTGATATGCAATGCACTTGTGAGCCAGAGGTTAGTACCCGAATCCTCCCTGGGCTACCAACCTCCTTGTTATGAAATGCACTTGTGAGCCAGAGGTTAGTACCCGAATCCTCCCTGGGCTACCAACCTCCTTGTTATGAAATGCACTTGTGAGCCAGAGGCTAGCACCCGAATGTCCCTGGGCTACCAACCTCCTTGTTATGCATGCTTTCTTGTTGTTTATTATATGCACATGCTCTTGAAATCACGGTTCATGTTATCATGCGTGCTCGTGTACGTGTCCATAGTGACAATCATGATAATGGAAATAACCAAATATGACATTATAATTCAATTCATGATATGAACATAAGTAACATAAGTAGTTTGCATAACATTTGATCAATTTATCATTTATAAGGACACATGCATAAAACCCATTTCTATGTCCTTCATTGAGATCATTTATTCATAGTTTAGGCGTTTGTCAAACACTTTCATACGTTATTCCTTAGTAGTTTATCTCCTTCTTTTTAATGCATATTTTCCATTCAATCACACAAGGGTAAGTTTGTTATTTGTACAATGCCCATCCTCCATTTTCCAATCCACATCCCACACATCATATATCACACATTCGGCATCCAATCGCCGTATCCAACCTCCATCCAAGCATCCCTACTCTTTCTTTATCTTGTTTATATTTATTATAGATGACACATTTTGTAAGGAATAAAACACACTAACAAGAATCATATTTCATAAGGAAAAACCTAGATTTATTGCTAGGGTAAGTTAGTAGGGTGTACTAACCTTAGATCAAGGTTTGATCTTGAAGAAACCTTGAAATAGAAGCTCTAATTGGAAGGAGGAAGCCTTTGCTTGAAGGGGACTTGAGTTGGGGAAGAAACCTCTTTCAAAACGTGAGTGAGTGCTGCCCTAGCTTGGAGAATGCACCTCCACACGAGCTTGAGTTGAAATCTTGAAGAAGACGTGCTTGGGGACGATCTAGGGTCTTCACCCCTTTGATTTTCTTCTCCAAAGTACGGCGGGGGGGGGGAAGAGGGG